>JAODOY010031664.1:0-22109 GCA_025399855.1 Forbesichthys papilliferus | reverse complement strand
TGAACATAACATGTAAACATTCACAGTGCAGGGAGGAAAAAGTATGTGAACCCCTAGCCTAATGACCTCTCCAAGAGTTATAGTCAACTGATATAACAGAAAGTAGTTCAGAAAAATCATCACTAACATTTGCAGAATATCGTGGAGGTCTGTAAATGGTTAAATATAAAATTTTGGGGGCACTCTAGTATAAAACAGAGGAATTCAAAAGAAATAAAATGTCCTAATCTATTTTCTTTGCACTGAAATATATCTTTGAATAACGCAGCCACTCCTCCTCCTTTCCTAACATTTCAACAAGTATTTATATAGCCGAGTTTTTCAGGTGCTGTCCTCATTAAGAATAGTAGCACTGCAATCGTCTGTTAACCACGTTTCAGTGAGAAACATAAAGTCTAGTTTGTAGGAAATTATGTAATTTATCAGGAGATTTGTTGGCGAGAGATCTAATATTAAGTAAAGCCATTTTATTAACTATAGTAGGTATTACTGGACCAGTGGGTTGACTTCTTGCCATTAACAGATTAGACAAGTTTACTTTATGGGTTACATGCTCACGAAACCTTCTCTTTCTAATCAACACATGGATGCTGGGCCCGAGCTTGTAGTCAAAATATTTGTCATTGATATTATCATAATGGCAGGCACCCAGAGCACATCATCGAGTACATGCTGTGTTCTGTGGAGATAACAATTGTTGACGATGTTGCATTTGTCTAAGCAATGACTGTGGTTGAATGGGGTTGGGTGAATTCATTAGAGGGGGGAAGAAGAGGAGGGTGATGAGGAGGAGGGAGGGAGTTGTTGTGCCTCCAAGGACAACTTCTGAAAGCATTGAGTGTTTTCAGACAGAGCGACAGGAGAGGAGGCGTGTACACTCTGTCTAAGGTTGCTGTCCTTTTTGCTTATCTTGTTTGGAAATAGTGTTCCAAAAGCATGACGTAGGTTAGCACCAAGTAGCCAGCATCCCAAGATGTTCAGATGCACCTCGTCAGGTCTGAAGCGGCCTTTACAGTTCCAAAAATTATTGAAATTGTCAATAAACCTTATCCTGTGGTTATGGCATGCAGATGTCAGCCACGTATACAGTCCAAAGAGTCTGCTAAAATATGAAATTCCTTTCCCCAGCGTTGGTAATGGGCCAGAGACGGTGACTTGTTGTTGAGAGTTCTTTAGTATGTCCAGTAGCATAGAAAATTATTTTTTTTAGGAGCTCAGAGACAGTTTTCCTTTGGAGAATGTCAAAAGACCCAGCATGGACGATTACCTTCATGTTCCTTGGATGTGTGACGAGGATCACTGGAAGCAATTCTGTTAGCTCTTTGATCGATGTGTCAGCCAGGATTGGATTTTCAGTTTTTGATATGATATGCTTGATTATGTCATCCTCAATCAGGATTGTGTCTGGTTTATCAGATGTGGAGTTGACAAAGTTTCTTCTTTCCCTCGTCCTGTCAGTGGTTTAGGAAATTGATTGATCTCCCATATACCTGTTTTGTTACATTGCCGCTGTGCATCAAATAAACTGAAATACAAGCGTGCCCCAAAACAATGTATTGTTTTGAATTTCATTCAAATTAAAACTCAGGAAGACATGAAGGGGAGTGACATAGACGGGTCGCTTTTACAGAATGAAACAAGTATTCTGAGGGTTGGCCTTATTAATATTAGATCATCTAAAGCATTGCTAGTAAATTACCTAATTGGAGAACATAGCTTAGATATGTTAGGCCTCTGCGAAACCTGGTTGAAACAGAATGAATTCCTACCGGTAAATGATGCGTCACCACCAAGTTATATTAGCTCCCATGTTGCTCGTTCATCCAAAAAATCATGTGCGATTTCAACATTCATTTTAATAAAGCATCTGAACCCCTTACCAAGGCATTTCTTAATATTATTGATACTTTTATTTTTTCGCAAAAAATACATGAATCAACGCATACAAATGGTAATACTATTGACTTTGTTTTAGTCAAAGGCATAGACGTCTGTAATGTGGTGGTATTACCATATACCTCAGCATTGTCTGACCTTTAATTAAATTCAAATTTTCATTCAAGTGCGTGCAGAAGGATAATAAATTATAGTATAGGCGACATATCGACAGTTCTATCATTGTATCGCTTAGTGATAAATTGCAAACGGTCACCGAACCCTTCATAGACTTTGCGGGTCCAGATGATATTCTAACAAATAATTTCAATAAAACTCATATATTCTACTCAGTTGCTCCATTAAAATTAGCAACGCGAATTAGGAGGCAAACCCCATGGTTTACAGTGAGTTGCGCTTATTTAAGCAAACATACTTAATATAATACTTCTCTCTCATCTGGTATCGTCCCTATAGCTTTTAAAACAGCTGTGATTAAACACTTACTCAAAAAACCTAGTCTTTCTTAATAATTCTTAATAGGCCGGTCTCGAATCTCCCTTTTGTTTTTAAGATTTTAGAAAAAATCAGAGCTAAGCAAATTATTGACCGTATGACTCAACAAATTATTTAAATCATTCCAATCAGGATTTAGAGCACTCCACTCTACTGAAACTGCTCTTACGAAAGTTGTTAATGACTTACTGCTTACTATAGATACAGACACTTTATCTGTGTTATTACTATTGAACTTAAGTTCAGCTTTTGATACAGTGGACCATAACCTGCTCCTTAAGCGATTAAAAACATATCTTGGTGTGAATGGGGTGGCATTTTCATGGTTTAGTTCTTATTTAACCGAAAGGACACACTGTGTAGCTCTTCAAACTATTAGAGTCATGCATTTTGGAAATAAAACAGTTACAACTACGAAGCCCTCAGTGGGATATCGTGATAAGTCAGTGGAGTTGTCATGGGGTTTTCCAAATTAATTGATTGAATTTAAATTTAGGAGTGACCCTACGGACCTTCTTTGTTTAGGCTGTGTTCTATGGTTAAAGGAGTGATTTCATGCTCCTTTTCACTTGTTGACACAGTTCCTTGACTTCTCAATGCAATGTAGTGGACTACCTTGGTGAAATTACCACTTAGTTTATGTGGAACAGCACATCATACAACAACTCTTTAGATAACGGTCTGATTTCAGTGACTGTTGATTTAAATTTAAATTTGTTTGTTAAATTTAACAAGTCAATGCTCATCCTAACTCGACTTCCACGTAGCTGACGTGAGGCTATGGCTGCTAGTACTGGTGCAGGCTACTCAAACACGGTTTGAACAGTTTTATGGGTTTTGGACCACATACGGTTTAATTTCAGCAGTGTTTTCAAGGTGTTAATATTGCGCATTAATTCCGCCCCACAGTCCAGACTACAGTAAAGGACACAGGCGGCAGAATGTAGTTAATTGTTCATGTCAATAACACAGCAGCAGCTTGGTTACACAGCCATGTGTAGGAACGGTGTTAGGTTTTGATAACCAGCCATGTATCTACTAAGCACATTGTTTCATGAATGAAGGTTAAATTATATCATAGCACAACATCGCAGCCATCTCTGCTCACTAAACAGCCATGTACCCATAAGCACATATTTATTAATGAATGAAGGGTTACATAGCACGAAACCGCAGCTGTTTTTGCGCTACAGGGCTATGATAGATCGGTGGCTAGCTGCTAGCAACAACACAAAGTGATAGGCTATTCTGTTAACCAAGAAACTTTAAAATTAAACAAAGACATATTCTACCTTTCTTATTATAACGAGTGTAACGTTAAATGTTTTGTATATGACTGATCACTGACACTATTGCACGCGCTACCAAAAACAGCAGCCCGTTTCTGGCAGGGGATAAAATTTTGATATACACGCGAGTGCGTCTTTATCAATGAGCAATGTTTATGTTAAGTAAAACAATATTTAAGCAGCCTATTTCTAATCGGTTTACGGTTTCTGAACAATAGCCTATGTTAATCTAATTTAGTTATTGATGTGCACATCACCTCTTGATAATATGCCTTTACTGCACTCTATTCTTGTTTATGCTATGGTAGCCTGCAGTTTCTGTATCATAAAATAGATTTGCAGACTTGGTCATCTCCAAATGTTGAACATTTAAACTTTTACTTACGGTTTGTGTAGCCTACTGTACTGGCGATCAACATCAGTTCCTTTCCTTGTATATTTCGCTGATACTACGTAGCTGGCCATATCCTCATCGGGGCATTACCAAACAAACTGTGTGCAGTAATCTACCCAACAAATGCACGTTCCTCTCATTCGCCTGTTTCCCTGCCCCTCTCCCTTTTTTTGCCAATACAGACCAGGAAACCAACAGTCCACTTTGAAAGGCTTACTACTTCTCCATGTCACGTCGACATTGCTAATTCCTAGTGAACTTCCTAATTCCAACTAGAAATACTTGGTTTTCTTGGAACGTGCCCTTCAAATCAATCTGTTTGTGTGTGTATTAACAAAAATTGTGTTCCTCGAAATGCTTAAATATGCTGTATTACTGTAGAGTGGCTAACCCAGTATAGAAATGGCATACATAAAATAATGTCTCCCTCTCAGTCAGTAAAAGACGAAGACAGACTCTGTATTGCATGTTTAAATTAGTCAAAATATGTCTTGTGTAGTAATGAAATATTCAGAAATAATCAACAAGTCAATTATTTGACATAACATTAAATTATAGCTAGTAGGATGTGTTATTTTAAATAACTTTTTTCTGTCCAGAAGACACCAACAGGCTCTCTCACCTCCCTCACACCCACAGGCCAGACCTTTTGTCGCCAACTGGTATCTCAGACCCCATGAGAGTAGGGCTAGGCGATATATCTAATTTTTTCAAAAGAGATAAGATTAGACAATATCGTTTATATCGATATTGTTATATTTTGCGTTTATGCATTACTTTTTCGATTTTTGTCTCTTCCTCCATGCCTGCACTTGGCCTGATGGATGGAGTCAGGTGTGAGTGACCACCAGAGAAAGCTCACATGTCAATGTCGCTAAAAATGTAAAATATTGTTTGAATTGTTTAAAATAATGTTTTTTTCTCTATGCCTGAAGGATTTAGCCCACTTTATAGAAAATCTCGATATATATTCGTATATCGGTATTCAACCTAAATATATCGGGATATTATTTTTGGTCCATATCGCCCAGCCCTACATGAGAGGAATGCAAATGTGATGTTAAAATGTGTAACTTTTATTCCCCTGGGGGCCTCCTTTAGGGGGTGTTCTAGGCAAGTCCAGCGGAGGAGGCCCCGGAGAAGACTAGGTGGAGAGATATCTCCACACTGGCCTGGGAACGCCTAGGGATCCCCCAGTCAGAGCTTTCCAATGTGGCTGGGGAAAGGAAGGTTTGGGGTCCCTTGCTGGAGCTGCTGCCCCCGTTACCCGACTCTGGATAAGCGGCTGAAGATGGATGGATGGATGGATGTACTTGTCAGAGTATAAAAGTTACTTGTCCGGGAAATAAAATAGTGACATTTTATAGTGTGAATACCCGAAGGCATTTATCCCCCTAAAGAAGGTGAGCTGCAATAAAGGAATAACTAGTCAATTTCTTAATCACAATATGGAATTAAAATACACTAAACTGAAACACATTGTATTCATCAGCAGCAAGATAGCACTAATTTACATCCTATGCTATCTTGTTTCTATGTAGGTTAGGTTGGCGGAAGTCTCAACCTCTTCCGTTCATTAGCAGTGCGTCGACACTTTCTCTGACTTTCGGGAAATAATATTGTTGATATCCATTGGCTGTTAACATTGTCACTCACAAGTATGTCTCTGTAATTTCAGGTGCAACGATTGTACAGTGCTTTATTTATTTAAAATGTGTATTTTTATCAGTAACAGTAGCCCTCTAATTTGACAGATTTACAATACCTGTAAAACAGTAAAACTCTTGTTTAGTTTTCCTCATTGCAAGTTTAATTCCGACTTGGTAATTTAGTTACGTAGTTTGTCGTCGTGCATGTAAATCAAAATACCTCGTATGTCAAGTAGGCTAACTGATGCAGTTAGCCAGCGCCGTGTCCTAGACTTTCCGTAAGGAAACACTTGGTCTAGGTTGGGGGTGTACTAGTGTCAGGTTAGGTCAACTATAAATTATAACCAAGTTATTTACAAGACACCAGTAGCCTATAGCTATATTTTTAAGTTCAATATTTGAGAAACATAATTTACTCTTATTACATTTCAGATTAATTCATCTGCGTTTACACATTTTACAGATCGTTTAGACTACCGGCAGCCTACTACTATCAATGATTTTCAAATGTGCGTTTAAGTGCTGTAGCATACATAACCTGTATATACGCTAGTCCCTGTACAGTTATAACTATTTTCTCTGTGACAGAAATATTTTAATTACAGCAAACGTCGTACTCTTCTCAATCAGAAGTGGCTGTAGTGGTCAGTAAATAAAACTATGAGGCTTACTGCCTTTGCCTGGTGTAAAGGCGTTGTTATAAGCCATTGTTTACCACGTCTGAATGACATCTAGATTCCATTATATCTGGTGAGAAAAACATCACAGAAGATGAATGTACATAGTGGGGAGTTTAAATTGCAGTAGTTTTGAAAGTGGAAAATAGTTAGGCTACCTATAGGCTAAGGCCATCTTCCTTAAAAAGGAAGTTAAAGTTGATATGCCTCGCTGCGCTACGATTATGAAATGCTCCCGGTAGAAGTGGACGTCTTGAAGTAATGGAACAAACCCATGTCGGAGCCAGAATGTGCAGATATATTAATAGTAGGTTTTAGAATGCCCATCTTGATATATAATGTTAATTAAGTTGTCTGTCACGCATTATGAGTTTGTTCTGCTGTGATAAATGTTTGAGACACCACCTAAACTGCAGTGTTGAGCCATTGACATGAAGTGTAGTTTAGATTTACATCTGTCACGGTTGATACTAATGGTGGTTACAGTAACAGCAGCGTTTCTCAGATGCTTCTTGTTTATTTATGTGTGTGGGATTATCACGTGTCTGGGTCCCGACAAATAGGCTTACCTCTTGTGGGTGTTTGGTGTTACTATGCCTACTTTCAACCAAAGTGGAAGATCTAGGAGAAACATTTCAGTCTGTGCCACCCGTATCAGTAAGACTTACATTCTTTTACTAGATTTTAATCAAGGAGCTATCAGGAGCCTACAAATCTATGAAATCTGATATTTTCACACATTACCTAGGACTACTCCGACTTCCACGTAGCTGTGTTGACATGGTTACGACTGCTTTACTGCTAGTACTCAAACATGGTTTGAACGTAGTTTATGGGATTTGAACCAGATGTGGTTTATTTTCAGCAGTATATTTCAAGGCGTTAATATGGCGCCCAAATTCTATAATATTGCGCAATAATTCCACCTTACCGTCCGGACTACAGTAAAGTATACGAATAAAGAGGCAGAATGTAGTTCGTTGTGGTTCGTGTCAACCATATCAACGTGAAACCTGTGAAGGAACAGGGGTGTTACATTTTGATAATCAGCCATGTATCTACTATAAGCGCATTATTTCATGAATGAAGGTTAAATTATAACCATAGCACAGCATCGCAGCCATCCTTGCCCGCCAAACATCACCCATAAGCACGTATTTAAATTAAATTAATTAATTAATTAAGAGTTACATAGCACAAAACCGCAGCCTCTTGCCACTACAAGGTTCTGATAGAAAGACATTCTATCTTTGTTATCATCACAGACATAAAGTGAAATGTTTTGCATGATATGACTGATAACTGATCCAGATAAAAGCATTATTATTCGCGGTACCAAAAACGGCAATCAGTTTCCAATTGAGCAAAGTTTAGGTTGCACGTGCACAGAGATTTTTTTTCTCCAAATTTCTTATTAAAGTTGAACTTTAGTTCAATATTCAATGCGTAATATACTTAAAATGTGATGGTAGAGCACTACTACATGAGCTAATGAGACCAAAGTTGAATTGCTCTATATCCCAATGCAAAAATGCTAACTATAGAAAATATTTTTATTTTATATTAAGATAAACTTAATAATAGTTTTGTTGTTCTGTAAACAATCATGGACATTAAAAATGATGATGAATGATGCCATGATGTTGAGCCATTCGTTATGGCCCCCTCACTGACAATGGGGTGAAACCCTGCCAGACTATAATTCAAGTGTCTGACTCTCACCTTGATGTGCGCTGAATCAGTCTAAATATAGCCAGTTATGCTCTATCATACAATGTGTAGGTTTACACGAATGCAGGATGTATGCGTCGCACTGACTTTACGTTCACAAGTGAAATCTCAATCAATGACTGATATATGGCATCACATTAGAACGCGCATAAAGTTGTCAAGCAAGCGCACACATACACACACCGGCCCGCACACAAACACACGTTGACAGAGGCGCAGTGCGGGGGGGACACACCCCCCTCTCTCGTAAAGAACAATATCGCCCCCCCCCCAACACTTTTGATATAAAAAATTGTTTTCAATTATGTTTTCATTTTACGTCCGATGTACCCTACCTCGAGTTACATTTGTTTATTTGAGTACTTTGACGACCATCATAAGGCTACCAGCATTGGCAAGTCCACTATTCACTATTCAATGCCCCACCCTCCTTGGTTGTTGCTATAGGCATGCTGGTAAAGTAAGCTATTTGCGCCTGGCATGTAAGATAATGGTGTTTAATGTATTACAAAGGAATAGCACATTTCTCAAATAATAGTTCTGAAATATCAGAGAGAAGCGCACAGAACTACAAAATTATTTTGAGAGCTACAGTATCTTATAATTCCACCAGCCTCAATGCACGATCTTGACAATTCACGTGAGAGACAAACATGTAGGCTATACAGGAACAGCAATATCCTTACATAACAGGGTAAAACAGCCTACATTGTTTTATTTTAAGATGTTTAGTTATGACTTCCTATAGTTTTCATTATCTTGGCTTGCTTTAGACATTGGTTTAGCACCAGGATTTCGATGTCTCATCAATCTGGATCTCATCGCACAACACAAAATTTTACTGTACCATCCCCCCCCCACATAAAAAATATCTCCTGTGCCACTGCACATGGAGCATGCAGAATGGCAATGCGAAACACTTAATGCAATCCAAATTATTCAGTTTTTGAGGACGTTGTTATATATTTACAATTTGCTATTGGAATAACGTTGTTCCTCTTACTGAAAAGAGTAAGTTAAATGTGTTTTACACGAGTCTTATTAATAAACCCGACACTGGCTGCCTTCTTCCTTGTAGGTAGACCCATCTCTGGCACCTTCCCAGCGGCAACCCCTGGGTGCTGGAAAGATTATGTCAAGTTTATGATGGCGTTTATTAAAATAAGAACACAAGTCACATTCGGAACCTACCGGTCAAGCTTTAAAACAAAGAACGTTAATCTGAATCGTGCAAGCATAAGCCTAAACATTACATTATGCCTACAAGATCAGTGACTGGGGCGTTTATTTTAATCGGCTGCTTGTAAAGCGAACTGTCTTGTTTTTTGCAGTCTTAAACAAATAATTAATCAACATTTGTTTCTCTATGTTGAACTGATAATCAGCTGAGGAAATTTAAGCAACACCACCAATGCTTTTCTTTCCTTGTACATTTTTTTGTTTTGTCTTTATTTTCATTTTACCAGGCAAGTTTACTGAGAACATATTCTCATTTGCAGCAATGGCCTGGCGGGCATAGGCTATACACCTTGAGGTGTTTCTGATTGGTGAACATGACTGCTGGAATATCACGGCGCTATAAGGCTTCACACGAGGAGGTTGGCATGAAGCCGGACGCTACAGTTTAAACCCTGGGTCAGACGTGCACGCACAACTTCTAAATCTACTAAATCGCAGCCTTTCAGGTTAGAAAATTGCATTTTATAACATTGGTTATATCGCAAATATATTTGTGTGACTGACACATATGCTAACATGGCACCAAACCGTACAGAATAGTAGAGTTCAGATTACTTACACACATAGATGTAGATTTCTTTGATTATTGTGGGTTTTAAGAGGCAAAGATTTTGACTGTTAAATACTTAATTTCCTGCATTCTGGTGATTTATTTTGTGCATTTTGCATCAATTTAAGATGGAAATGTATACAGGGAAACCTAGATTAAGTTATGAATATCAAATATCAGATTCTCATTTATAATCCATACTTAGTCATCGCATGATTTACTCTTCTGTTCGCCTCCTTATGAAGACACATGCATATGTGGCACCTATTAATCAATGATAAATTTATTCTTTTTTATACATTTATTAACCCCTGAACTCATATGTTTATAACTAAATTATAAACAACTGTGCTGGCTGCCAGCTCCAAAGACCATGAAAGATTTTAGAAACTATTTTAGAAAAAATTAATCAGGGCAATAGTCTGAAAACACATTTTTCCATACTGTCTCCTGTTTTTTTTTTACTATACTTATACAGATCTGGAAAATATTCCATTAAAATGTCACACTCTTCAATACTGCTTCATACAAATTATACGCTTACATAAAATAAAAGGGCAGCCCCACCAGGTACACAACTATACTTTATCTGCTCTGTTCGAAAAATTGGACTTAAAACTCCGGCGACTGTAGCCCTGCACAGCTGTGCTGGCCACTACACTTAGCTTGCGGTTATCCTTGACACCTTTAGAGAGGTGTCCATTTATTTGCTTTTCTGAAGTCAGAAATAGTTACAAGATATCATGGCGCGCCTAAACTGAAATTCCATGCGGGATAATTATCCTACGTTTTGGTAGCGCACTAAACCATATTAGCCTAATGAAGATAGTAGTAGTTTTAACTAAACAATATCTTAAAATAAAATGATTGATTTACCCTACATTGGTGCACGAACATTAAGCTAGTTGTCCTTCACATTAATTGTTTAGACTTCATACGGATAAGGAAGGGTCTGACACCAGTTGCATTTACATTGATGGTTATAATCTTCATTCACAATACTAGGCCTATAAATATTGTGAATGTGTTGCGCAGGCCTAATTTCTGCTGGCCAAAAGAAAAAGTTTCACACTAATTTCCTTGGAGAGCCTGACTCGTATTTTAACAGCGAACATGATAATTTTTACCAGGATCATGCATGCCAGTGACAACAGGAGTAGACTCGCCAGGTGCGACCATACCAAAAAACTATATAAATAGGTAGGTGCAAATGTTTAAACAAACAGCCTGGAACAGTTTGTAGATTCTGTAGATTAAAGACGAATGCCGCTTGATGCCTTTTAATTGAAAGTCTAAGCACGTTTGGCTCCACTGTATTTCTATTTTCTTTTAGATAATTTTAGAAGTTACTGGCAAGCTCTTGAGTCACCCCCCCTTCCTCCCAAAAATACAACTCATTGGGTAAGATTTGTAAGTGGCCTATTTTGGATTGAAAATGGAAAATTTTACCGAAAGGTGATACATTTGCATTCCTGAACAATACAGACTCTTCATAGCACCTTCATTCTGTGCCTGTGCTCTTCTTTAAGCTTCTCCTGCCGTCCAATGCTCTCTTTAGTTCTGTCAGGGAGAATCACATGGTAAGGTAAGAAAGTTACCTGTCCCATTAAGGGTCAATGGTGTTATCAGAAATGAGCCAGAAGGTGTGTGTGTCCTACTCTTTGTCCATCATGTCTCTCATGCTCTGGTATTCCTGACGTCGTTTCAGCTCCATCAGCTCCTCAAAACGTTTCAGTTGCTCTGACTGACGGCTTGCTATAGACGCCAACAGTCGCTCCTGGCTCTCCTGTCTGAGGCTCAACTTCCTCTGTCAGTCAACACACACAAGACTAGTCATTTTGATTCTTAATCCAATCTTTATTTTGATTTGGCTCAAAAACCTTTTTGTAGGTTTAGGATACATTTGATACAAAAAAAAAAAAAAAAAAAAAAAATTAAATATTCTATGCAATTACAGTCAGAATAATTTTCAAATCATCAACCGTTAGGGTATGAGTCGAATTTCTTTGAACGAACCACCCATGAAAACTGCACTGTTCCAAATGATTATGCACAATAGAGTTGCAAAACATTTTATAGGTTGTAAAGAACTTAAAATGGTTATTTGTTGAACATGAAAAAGTATGAAAAAGTTTGGGCACCCCAGACAATTTTCATGATTTTCATTTATAAATAATTGGGTGTTTGGATCAGCAATTTCATTTCGATCTTTCAAATAACTGATGGACACAGTAATAGTTAAGTAGTGAAATTAGGTTTATTGGATTGAGAGAAAATGTGCAATATGCATCAAAACGAAATTAGACAGGTGAATTAATTTGGGCACCCCAACAGAAAAATCACATTAATATTTAGTAGAGCCTCCTTTTGCTAAAAGAACAGCCTCTAGATGCTTCCTATAGCCTATAATGAGTGTCTGGATTCTGGATGAAGGTATTTTGGACCATTCCTCCTTACAAAACATCTCCAGTTCAGTTAGGTTTGATGGTTGCAGAGCATGGACAGCCCCCTTCAAATCATCCCACAGATTCTCAATGATATTCAGGTCTGGGGACTATGATGGCCATTCCAGAACATTGTACTTGTTCCTCTGTATAAATGCCCGGGTAGATTTTGAGCAGTGTTCTGGGTCGTCATCTTGTTGACATATCCATCCCCGGAGTAACTTCAACTTTGTGACTGATTCTTCAACATTATTCCCAAGAATCTGCTGATATTAAGATGAATCCATGAGACCCTCAACTTTAACAAGATTCCCAGTACCGGCACTGGCCAACAGCATGATGAACCTCCACCAAATATTACAGTGGGTAGCAAGTGTTTTTCTTGGAACAATGTGTTCTTCTGCCGCCATGCATAACGCCTCTTGTTATGACCAAATATCAGACTTTACTACAAAATGAAGCTGGCTTGTTTGCATACTTCAAGCGACTGTTTGTGGCGTGTGTGCAGAAAAGGCTTCTTCTGCATCACTCTCTTGTACAGCTTCTCATTGTGCATAGTGCGCTGAATTGTTTACATGGTGACACTATCTGCAGCAAGATTCTGTTGTAGGTTTTTGGATGTGGGCTGCGGGCTGTTATTGACCGTTCTCACCATCCTTTGCCTCTCCGATATTTTACTTGGCCTGCCACTTCTGGCCTTAACAAGAATTGTCTGTGCCTGTCGTCTGCCATTCCTTCTCTATGTTCCTCACAGTGGACACTGACAGCTTACATCTCTGCGATAGCTTTTTGTAGCCTTCCCCTAAACCATAATGTTGAGCAATCTTTGTTTTCTGGTCATTTGAGACTTATTTTGAGTTGTTGCCACTCTCCAGAGGAGAGTCAAGGAGAACAACAACTTGCAATTGGCCACCTTAAATATCTTTTCTCATGAATGGATGCACCAGTCTACAAAGTTCAAGGTTTAATGAACTCACAAAACCAATTGTGTGTTCTAATTAATAAGTGCTAAGTAGTTACAGGTATTCAAATCAATAGAATGACATGGGTGCCCAAATTTTTGCATAGCCTATTTATCACATGATTTAATTTTATGCAACTTAATATTGCTACACTAAAAATCTTTGTCTGGACAATACCCCAGTAGTCAGCTTTGATTAGAAAATGAATGGCATGCCACGGTGATCATTTTCTGTGATGACAGAGTAAATTATTAAAATCAAAAGCTATTTCAATCAAACGCATTGTAACAGGGCAAGTTAACATAGGACCCATTCTTTGATATCACCTGCACAATTCTTGCTTTGCTTGCTTGAATTTCTTTGTCGGATGTCAGAATAGCCTCCCAGAGCTGCTGTTTGGATGCAAACTGCCTCCCACCCTCATAGATCTTTTGCTTTTGGATGCTCCAAATGTTCTCAATAGGGTTGAGGTCAGAGGAGGATGGGGGCCACACCAAGAGTTTCTCTCCTTTTATGCCCATAGCAGTAAATGACAAAGGTATTTGTGAGGGCCGACATTGATTGTGTGCGCTAGCTAACGCAGTTCCTAACTCGTACGCTAGACGTAAAAGACACCTCCACTTGACTTCGTGTTTGATGAAATGCGTGTTTATTGTCACTCTACACGTCCAAAACATGCATACATGCGTTGTACACAAAACAAGTCTATGGCTATGGTAGAAAAACTGTGTTGCTCCCTGGCTAACGCAGCCGACTCTGCCCACGTTAGGGAAAACGAAAGTAAAACACAAATTAAGCCAAGTCACTTAAAGAGGGAGTAAACAATAATACAAAAGAGCAGGCGTCCCTAGCGTTCAATATACATTAACGAGGCTGCCCTTCACTACCGTAACTTTACGTAAAGAGAACCAAATTACAAACACACTTGTGTCCAAAGCATAAATTCACATCATGTGTAATTCTTTTATCTATGCATAATTAAAGCACTAACGTGCGCTGGGAGTTTGGCTCCTACGTATTCTTTGCAGCGTGAGATGGTGCATTGTCATGCATGAAAATGATTTGGCTATGGAAGGCATGGCTTTTTTTGTACCATGGAAAAAAGTGGTCAGTCAGAAAGTCTATAATACTTTGCTGAGGTCATTTTCACACCTTCAGGTACCCTGAACAATGAACCATGATTCCGGCCCAAACAATGACTGCCACCTCCTCGCTGACGACGCCGTATTGGGACATGGTAGCATCCATTACTCCATTTATCTGCACCATCCAGGTTGCACTGCACTCATCAGTAAGTAGTAGTCAGTTAATAATGTGTTTCTGGGCCTACTGCAACCGTTTCTGTTTGTGAGCATTGGTTAGGGGTGAGCGAAAAGTAGCTTTATGCACAACTGCAAGCCCCTGGAGAATCCTATACCTTGACTTGAGGTTTGCGGGACTCCAGAGGCACCAGCAGTTTCCGATACCAGTTTGCAATGGTAGTTTAGCAGCTGCTCTCTTAATCCGATGAATTTGTCTGGCAGTAACCTTCCTCATTATGCCTTTATCTGCACAAACCCGTCTGTGCTCTGAACCAGCCACAAATCTCTTTACAGCACGATGATCACGCTTATGTTTTTGTGAAATAGCTAATGTTTTCATAACTTGTCCAAGGCATTGCTCTTTGACGCAGCGGAGAGAACCCTTTTCCTTCCCATATTGCTTGAAACCTGTGGCCTGCTTAATAAGGTGGAACATCCTTCTTAAGTAGGTTTCCTTTAATTGGGCTAACCTGACAAACTAATTATTACAGGTGACTGAGATTGATTTGAGTGATCCAAAGAGCCCGGAGACACAATACCATCCACGAGTTTGATTGAAAACCAAAATATTTAATGTTTATGAAACTTAATTCTAATTTACATGATTTGGAACGCGGTGTATTGACTTTTGACCAGGTTCACTCCCTTTCAGCTGCCATCAAGATAGCAATACGTTATACCAGCGTTTTTTCAAACTGTGGGTCAATGAGTGGGTCGCAAAAATTGCAAGCGGCTATTGAACGAATGAGGAATATCAATGAAAGGCTTCCATGCTTTACTATCATGTTGGTCGTGAGTAAGGTTGTGGCATAATAGCCTACTTGTTCCTGATTGGATGAAATCCTATTTAGTTCCACACCATAGATTCTGGAGCACTTTGCTCAACAATGTATGGACCCCCCCACTACCACATCAGAGGTGAAATAATTGTTGTTAATAGACAAGTTTTGAGACAAGACATAATAGTCATTCCATGACTGAGATCAATCATCTTGCACAAAATGCATGAGGGTCATCGCAGAATTGAGAAATGTGAGACGAGCAAGAGAAGCTGTGTGATTAGCCCGGAGACATTTAAATGCTCATAAGTGTCACACCCTGATCGTTCACCTGTTGTAGTCTCCACCCCACACCAGGTGTTTCCAGTTTCCCTATTACCCTCAGTGTATTTCACCCTTGTTCTCTGTTCTGCCAGTTGCCAGATCGTTTGTCTTGTACTCTCGTTCCAGCGTTTGCCTCCCTGTGTTTCCCGTCCTTAGTGTAGTCTACTCCCGATCTCGAATCTTCTGCCTGTCTTGGATTACGAACCTGCCTGCCCCATGGTACTTCCGTCTTTTGTTTCTCTGTGACAACTCTGCCTGTTTTGGATTACGAGCCTGCCCTGACGCCGTGTCTGCACTTGGGTCCTTGTATTTGCCGTTGTGACACATAAGTAGTGATGCACTGATCTGTTCGTTTTTTTTTTGTAGATAACGATTGCCGATTTTTAGTTTGCAAAATCGCCTTATTTTATACTTTATTATTCATTCATTTAAGATACATTTTTAATCCATGTAGTGTTTCCTCTGAAATATTTTTTGTGTGGGAAAAATTTAACTTATCCAGACCTCGCTTAAAACAATATGTAAATGTACTAAAAGCATAGGTTCTTGTGAAATACTTGAAAGCATAACCCCGAAATAAATAACTGAAAGAACCTCAATAATGTATAGTATAATTGCATTTTGATATTTGGCAAGTCACTGGTATGCGTAGAAAGTAGGGATATCACGAGAAACAATACTTCGGTACTGTAGACTTCTGTTTTCCACTTTTACTCACGGTGTACCGTACACTTGACGTAAAACTCGTCACAGAAATAAAATTACGTCACGGTCCAAAATGTAGATAGTGTGTTTTATCAATCTGATTGATCAGATTGAATACCATCGGATATTTCGTTTAGACGTTTGATCTCAGTTAGTACCGAAGCTCCGCCAAGCAGGCTTTAGAATTGCACCGGCAGAGAAAAATATGAATGGAGTTGTATGGGATGGACCAGTCCATACGGGGAAAAACATTTCACTTACTTAAACAACTTACAAACATTTAAATTAAAGAATAACAAATCAAAGTATTTACAAAACTTTTTTTTTGTATATTAGCTAATGTTTTTCGAGCAAAAGTCACGAACGAACAACTGTCATGTCGCGTCACTTTTCCTTGGCTCAAAAATTAATATGCATTAAATTACATCAAACGAATTAATATAATGTAGTGTAAGTATCCTGCAAGAGTCTTATATTTGTGTTTGTCAGTAAAACATGATTAAATATGTTGGATAAAGCGTTGAAAAGAGCGGTGCCTGGGGGAGAGAACCAACTGCTACAGCGTTAGCATTCAAGAACGGACCACCGTGAGCTGGTCATGGGGTTCTGTACAGTGGTCGAAGCCATCAATTTGTTTGATTAAACAAATACTATTGGTCCAAAAGTCAGTCAAAGCTGAAAATGTTGCCAAGCCCTTTCTGGCAACAGTGATGCAATCACATTAACCTTAACCGTAGCTTCGTTAGTTCTTGTTAGAGCCTTGTTTAAAGTCGTCGCATGTCCGATTCTGTCCGGAACACCCTGAGTCTACGGTACCAAGTCGAAGCCAAAATTCAGAAAACATGACAGTACTCGTTTTTGTAGGTACCGGAGATCAAACCTGGTGGTGTGCGGCTGCACCTTCGCCTCAAATAGTCAAATACGCAAGTAGTTTACTTTGCGTTCCAGACGGATGATCAGAGAATAAAATTAACACAAAAAAAAAAACGTATGTGCCTTCAAACTTTGCATCAAAGCTTTACCGACAGAGTAGAAAGTAAACAGTCACTCTTTAGTGAAATGCACATGACAGCCCGCCTGGCATTTGCCAGATGGAACCTGAAGGATTCAATCTATGAGAAAGAAAATTCTATGGTCTGATGAAACAAAGATTGAACCCTTTGGCCTGAATGCCATGCATCATGTCTGGAGGAAACCAAGCACCGCTCATCACCTGGTCAATACCATCCCTACAGTGAAGCATGGTGGTGGCAGCATCATCATCCTGTGGGGATGTTTTTCAGCAGCAGGAACTGGGAGACTAATCAGGATTGAGTGAAAGATGAATGCAGCAATGTACAGAGACATCCCTGATCAAAACCTGCTCCAGAGCACTCTGGACCTCATACTGGAGAGAAGGTTTATCTTCCAACAAGACAGCAAACCTAAGCACACATCCAAGATAACAAAGGAGTGGGTTCGGGACAACTCTGTGAATGTCCTTGAATGGCCCAGCCAAAGCCCAGACTTGAACCCGATTTAACATCTCTGGAGAGATCTGAAAATTACCTGCAAAGAAGAATGTGAGAAACTGCCCAAAAGTAGGTATGCTAAGCATATATCAAAATACTCAAAAGTTATTGAGGCTGTAATTGCTATCAAATGTGCTTTAACAAAAGTATTGACCAAAGGTTATTATGATTTATTATGTGTTGAATTTTGAGATTTTTATTTTATTTTAATCCATTTTGGAATAAGGCTGTAACATAAAATGTGGGTAAAGTAAAGCGCTATGAATACTTTTACTGTATGCACTGTATATTGGGAATCCCTATCCTGCCATGATAAGAAAGCATGTGTTGAATTTGCATATGGTTGTGATCATTGCCCACACATTTTACCTAGAAACTATATATAATTATTAAGGGTAGTGCCGATTTTATAATGATCATTCATTTTGCTAGTTCTCTAGTTCATTCTTTGCCACGTGGGTGGGCAATAACATACGTACATGCACACGCACAAACACACACAGAGCCTACTTCTTTGCTACAGTAGTGGACTGGGTAGGTGGCATGTTTGGTAGCCTGTACATCCAACCGGAGGGAGCACATCATTTCTGAATCACTATGGTTGGACAGTTCATAATGAAAAGTTTAACATGTTCTAAATTGCTGTTGATCATACCCTACCTTAGCTTTGGCACGGTAGTACTCCTCATAGATGCGTATGCAACCAGCTATCTGAGTGGCTTTGGGAGACAGCAAAGAGATTGTAGGTTGGTACTGGGGACTGGAAAAAGGACTTGAATATTGAACTGCATCGTTCCCACTGTTCTTTTCATCGACAACCTGTACCAAAGGGAGAGGAAGAAAAGCAGATATGTTTGTAATATTTGCACAATGTAATATGTGCATCTGGATATCTAATGTCGGGGGGAGAATGTAGGTAATTTTAAGTATAAGCAGTCAAACCATCAATGAAATTATGATAACTGAAGGCTGGACAAAAGTATATTATAAAGTTAAATGCATACTAAATTACCCTAATTTAGTACTTTTGTTTGGATATACTACTACTACTCACCTGTTATATTTGATAATTATACATGGTGAAGGACTAACATGTACCCTGCATAGTCTGTGTGCTAACAGAGGGTAATGCATAGAGATGTTATAAGCTCAGGGGAATAATGTTTTTATGTTAAATAGACATTACATCAAGATTTTTTACTCCATCTCAGCGTAACATGTCCCACATTGTCCCCTATAATCATACCATTTGTCCCAAATTTGGTTTGTTGGATCTGGTCACCCTAGGGTTAGACAAAAATAAAACTTTCCACTGGCCACTCGGGGAACCAAACCAGTTAAACTTGTGGCCAAAACTGCTAAGTAATGACTGCTAAGTAATGCTTATGCATGCAACAGCATGCATCCAAGCAAAAAACAAATACAAGAAAAAGTAACAAAAAGTCATTTTTTAAAATGGGAATGTTAGCTTCGTGGTCTGTATTGGCAAATAAAGGAAAAGAGGCGGAGAAACAGGTGAGTGCGTATGTTACGTAGATTAATACAGACAGTTTGTTTGGTAATGCCCCTATGAGGATATGGCAAGCTACATATTATTCAGCAAAAGATACAAGCTAAGGAACTGATGTTGATCACCAGTACACAAACCGGAAGTTTAAGTTTATTCAACATTTGAAGGTGACTAAATCTAGTTTTTGATATAGTAACTGGTAGGTTACCATAGCATAAACACAATTTGAGCCTGCAGGTCAGCGCACATCATCAAGAGTGGTGCACTGTGCACATCAATAACTACATTAGATTAATATAGGCTATTGTTCAGTAACCGGATTAGAAATAGGCTGCTTAAATAATGTGTTTATTATTTAACCTAAACATTGCTCACAAGCAAGTGCACAACAAGCACTCGCGGGTATCATACAGAAATGATATCCCCTACCGGGAAGAGATTGCAGTTTTGGTATCGCGAGAATAATGCTTTTATCTATCCAAGTCAAACCAACCCCATTGCTCATACTGTTTCATTACAGTTATGCTCTTTACAGATGTAACATGTAAACCGTTTAACTATTAAGTGGTAGTAGGCATTGCAATTGGTAATAATTATTCTTTTAATGTCAGTTAACAGTTACAGTTTTAACATATAGAGCTCCCGGCGTCACGTGACTCGCTTTGTTTACACTGCCATTTTGGCAGGAAAACTGTTAGCAAAGATTGACGCCGGCGCCAGAGCTTTCAGGTCGTCAGAGCTCACTGCACATTTTATTTGCAAAGATATGGAACTGTATATTTTCAAATTTGACAGATCAAACATAACTGACCCTTATAATGCCCCGGTATGCTTTTCACGAGTATTGAAACAACTGAAAAAGACGATTTTCCTGACCTATAGTATCCAGACATCTACAATTATTTTATCAACTTTCCCTCGGCTTACTATGGAGAGACTTTGAAAGCCTACAAAAGCCTGGAGGGATATAAATGGACTAAATCTGGATTTGTGATGAATATTCAACTCTAGAGTCTACCGGCTAAAACAAGCTTTGTCATCATTGGACGGGTAAGTAATTTACTATGTTTACATACGGTACCATATAGCACAGAAACCTCATGTTATAATGTGCAACAGGCAGAGTAGGCTACTGTACGGTACTACTGAAGATGTATGTACCGGTGGTGTGTGTAAACTTGTACAGTTGTAGCGTTAGAAAGGCCCATCAATTTATAATTTTTACTTATAGCTGACAATTTCAGAAGGCACCTCATCCAATTTAACTGTATACAGTGAGTACCGGTGCCTTTATGATAAACAGTGTCATAGCATTTTTATTACAGGTGAATCATTCTCAAAAACTGAATGACCCCTCAGTTGAAGCCATGGGTGGTGGTCAGAAATGATGGTGTTGTGTTAGGAGCCCACTGCAGTTGCACAGCTGGACTTGGAGAGAGCTGCTCTCATGTGTTAGATGTGCTGTTTAGGGTATGGCAGCATAACCATGGAAGAAAGGAAGAGATAGCAGTAACATCAAAAAAGTGCAAGTGGGCCACACCAAATGAGGAATCTTTGAAAAGAGTGGAATATCAGCAAGGACATCATTTTTAACAATACACAACAAATAAAAGACAAAGATCTTCCAAAGGTCAGTGTTACAATCTCTGACCCATACTGAGCAAGCCCAATTCTACAACGACCTATCAAAATGCTGTAGACAAGGACCGATCATAAAGCCAGTGGTCCTGTCTGTGGTCAAAGAGTATGCAGCATCCTATTTACCAAAAGCTGTCATGCTAGATCTCCCAAAAGCCCTCACAAATCTTTATGACAAGCAGGCAAGAGAGTAGAAAACCAAGCAGAAACCCTGTTTGAAAACATAGCTGTGACGAAAGAACAGGTAATTCAGTATTTAGGATTAATGTTTAAAATGAAGTAGTCAGATCTCAAATTAAACATACACTGCATGTGTGTGCACATTGTAAATATCAAAGGCACCTTTGTTAACGTAAAAATGTAAGTGTGTAACAGTTTCCATATTGTTATTTTCAGAGTGATATTGTAGAGAGAGGCTCGAGCAAGTACAAAATCTGGTTCGAACAAAGAAGCGGTAGGATAACAGCAGCCACCTTCAGAGCAGCTGCAAAGACAGACATCAAAAAGCCCTCAGTGTCGCTGATAACAAACATATGCCATCCAAAGTCACATAGCTTCTCCACTGAGGCTACCATGTACTTGTGAGCATATAAGTATTAGCAGTTGTTTTACATGCTAATTTCAAAATCATACAGCAACATCCATTGAACCTCCACCAGTTTAATAATAGGATTATATCTAATGTTTAATCTCAAAAGCCTGTGGTCTGAGATTGATGTTTCCTGCAGCTGCTTTGGTTCAGGTGTCATAGAAATCAAGTGTCCATTTTGTATAAAGGACCTCTCTGTAAATTAGCAGCAAACTCTGTTGCAGACTTTTGCCTTAAATATAAGCAATAAACTCTCAGACTGATACACATATACACATTTATACACACACACACACACACACACACACACGTGTGTATATATATATACAGTATCTCACCAAAGTGAGTGCACCCCTCACATATTTGCAAATATGTGAGCATATCTTTTCATGTGACAACAATTAAGAAATTACACTTTTCTGCAAT
>JAODOY010031653.1:0-22110 GCA_025399855.1 Forbesichthys papilliferus | reverse complement strand
TATATATCATATACGAAATCAAACATATTTTACATAGAGGCCTACGCCTACCAATAGGTTTAGGCTACAGTAACAAAACAAGCAACCATTGGTCATATAAAGATGAAAGGCCTAGTAAAAATAAATGTACAATAGCCTACATTTGTAATATCCAAGCATGCGCAATCAGTGCGTAAGAGCGTAATTATAGTAATATCGCCCCAGATCATGCTGAATATCAGACATATTTGTTTAAGTAAACCTTGTCAATGGCTGTGGGAATATTTTGTTTACCTACCGGAGGCGTTAGGCTCACAATCACTGAGCCCCTTTGCGTTGTCGATGGTTGCAGATTCGTGGTCCGTTTCTTCCTGTAAACTTTCTTCCAGTACGTCTGAAGCATGGTCTCCCTCCTTTTCTGACTTACAAGCCACCAGCCTCTTGCTGTCATTGTCATCGCTCAGACCCGAGTCGGAGTCGTAACTCTTCAGATCGCTGGGCTTGCATGTTCCCCCATCACTTCTGCAAGCCGCGGCAAAGTCCGATCCGTTATTCATTTCCCCAAATATTTTCCAACAAGCGGTCTTGGAGAAGCACATATCCAAATCTGGCAAGTGTCGACTGTCCTCTTTTTTGTTCAGAATGGCTTGGATTGAGAAAGGCATTAATGAGTTGCTGCGAACGGCCATTTTCAAAAGCGAACCCTTTCCTTGCGTACAGTCGACTTTTCTGTCCAAGACTAGCGGCGATGTCACTTCATCCACATTTTATTTCCCGCGAATCCGTGTTGTTTTATTCTCTTGGTCTACGTGTTGCGTTTTCATTGCATTCCCGATGAAGACGCGATGGAAAGTTCTTCCAAATCCCAAGGCACGATGCTGCTCCTCCGCGTAATACTCCCATCAGCCCAGGCTCGCTCCCGTTTCCTGCCCTTTTCACACACATCTACCATCCACCCTCACCTGTGACCATACAGTGAGTTTTCGCCATTTCCAATTGGTTAAGAGCAAAATAAACCCCGTACAGTGATTGGCCAGTGTAGCCGACGTCCCACTCAAGACATGCCAAGACAATACATGTGCGTTCTTTTACAGATTAACCCTTCACCATCCCTGCCCACTCAACCCCAAAAAAATGCTACGTACCCAGTCCATTCCGTAAAGCAAGGGATTTTGACAAAGATTGAGACGCCGCCACAGGTATTAGGCTACATTGTGACCAATAGGCCTATTGAATTGTTCTAGAACCTATATGCCTTTAAGACTCGTTATCGACCACAGTGTGCGTCATCAAAAGGTAAGGAGTAAACGAAGGCAATGATCCGTTATTTTCTTTTGTAAAATAGCTTATTGACTTCTATAATCACAGACATAATCGACTAAAATTCAAACTAGGCAATGACACCACTACTGTAGGTTATAGCATATACACAGCTAAACATATAGCAAAGGCTACATATATAATATAATATATATATTATATGTGTGTGTGTGTGTGTGTGTGTGTGTGTGCGCGCGCGCACACACGCACACACACATACAAACACGTATGTCTATGTGCGCAACAGGTCGCCGGACCATGGTTTGTGACCTCTTTGGATAACAGTTGTTTCTGCTTTCTGGCGTTCTAATATCATACACGATCAATTTGCTTAATTTTAGAGTTTTATTTTTAAAAGTAGCGTATCAGGATTTTATGACTTTAAAAAAGCAAGCAAGACTCATATACGCCTATATTATTTTCAAATACATTCCATGGTAAATGTGTGTTTTATATTTTGACAAATCTATTTGACAAGTGTGTTAAAGATATCAGAAGGTAAAAATGTTACATGTTAAGCCTATCAGCCTATTATTCCTTTAATTGGGTGTGGACATATCCGTATACAATAACAACGTTCATATTGATTATAGTTGCAATTGTAAGCATTAGAAAACAATGCTACTTAACTCAAATATATCGCTAGGTAAAAAAACAAAATGTATATTTAACACTTTGACATTGGACAATTTAGAGTAAGCTATAATGTCTCCTTCATGGCAAACAATGCAGAAAATCAGGAGAAAGAATGAATTAGGCAATTGGTATGCTATATCAAATATGTGCAAATACATTAATATAACTATATTAGGCTATAACTTACCTCAAAGAAAGTAGTGATTAAATACATATTGGGCAAAAATAACGATATACCAATCTGCTCAAAATAATTTGCATTTTATTGTGATTGTTTATTTTTTATTTTTTGTATGTTATTATACATTTAAACTATCTATTAGTAGTCAATAATATTCACTAATATTAATGTCTCAACACATTTTAATATTTGGAAATGAATATCTTAACTCCATTTTGCATTTATTAATAATGATTTAATAATGGAAAGTTCCTGCAATGCTGAGTGAGCTTTAATGAACCAGTGCACTTAAAAAAACATTATGCGCGGTAAAAAGATTTTGAGAAGAGCACAAAGGTAATTCCTCAAATAAAACATTGCACCTGACTTCTTCGAGTTGTGCAGTGGTTATTTCATATAATTGTAGACAATAACTGCATTGTGAAAATAGACACAACCGTGTCGATGCTTACATTGGCCTTATCCAAAGCACTCCCAAGTCCTTAAGATTGTGTAAGATACGCATGGACAGTTAAAATTGGTATTATAAAGTTACAGGATCTTCTATGTGTTAACTTCTAATAATTACCACGATTTCGGAAGAAAACAAATCTACATATCATTTTTAATTTTAATTTAAACAATTATGATCAGCGCTGTCTGGTTAACAGTCACTAAAATTGCATAGCCTATCATTTGAGTAAGACTAAACCCGTTGCTTGCATGCATTATAGCCATCTAGTGGCCAATAAAAAAGACAGTTAGCTTGACAGTTTTTCGTGCAGAGAAAATATGTCTTAATTGAATTATATTCTGTCAATTTGTATAAGGTCAGCAAATTGCTGGTCACATTCACCATAAATGCGTCTTCTATACTTCCTAACATTATCTTAATATTTTTAAATCATGGGCATACTGTCAAGCAAAGAACACGAACATATGCAAATACAATGTTTTAACGAATGTTTTCTTTAGCTTATGCGAATTGTTTCCTCACTGCATCAAATTTAATTAATTAACATATGTATGCTAAGTGTCTTTTTGCCTGATTAATTTGGTCAAAATAATGTTCAAGTAAATTATTATTTTGATAATCCAAGGCGCCGTATAAAAAAATACAGCGTTCTTGTGACGGCATACGGCTACACATTTCTAAATTGAAAAATATAAACCCACTGACAAACGTCTGGATAAAGCCTGATAAACTATTTTGCAAATAACACAGGCATGCGGCTTTTGAAATAAGTATCGTCGTATCTCATATTTGTCATATTTTATATATGTTTGAAATACGGCACTGCTGCAATATGCAATAGGCACTTTACATAGCACATGGGAAGATGAGAATATGTTTTTCTAGAGTTCCCGCTACCATATCAGTGATGTTGTCAAAACCCTGCCTGCATGCCACATTGGATACTATAAGGTGGAAATATAGGCTATAAAACGTTGGCATATATAGGTCTTATTACCCATTCACTTCGTGCACACTGACACATTGGTCACAATACAAGTCTGGCATTAAAATTATTATATTTTTCTAAAATAAACAAGTCATTTTAATATGAAACCGTAAATATCCTATACATCCGCGGGAACAGTTAAGAGACCACTGCACATTGTTCAAATTGTAATAGTGTAAATACACTAAATGTAAAAATATATGAATGTAGATATAACAATACATAAACACATACATAAAAAAAAAAGCATAAACAATAAAAATCTGAGAAAATACTGCAGTGCATTCTTAAATTCAGCGGTTGCATATGGATAGCGAAAGATGGATAGTGATTTATTTTATAGGTTAATAATATGGTGTGCAACATATATTTGAGATATGCTCACATTGACAAACCATGTGTTCACGTGTTCATGTGTTCACATTCAACATTATAGAGTTGGTTTGCAGAAATGCTGTAGCGGTCCCTCTTCTGGTCATGAAATGAACTACCATGGGTATTTAGACATTTATACATTGTGTAATATCTGCTTATCTTAGGCCTATAGGTCTGAAGTGTTAAGAGATAACATTTCCACTACTGTCCAAAAAAAAAAAAAGTTCTCAACTTGTATTTTACATAGTTAACAGGACTAAGCTTAATGGAAACATGCCAGCTATATGGTAACATCTCTCTTTCCCCTCTCCTCTCTGTTGGGTGTGTTTTTGACAGGTCTTGAACCTTTGCGTGCTGGAATGGGAAAGGAGGCACATGGCACAGCAAATCCCTACCAAATTGTGTTCAGATGGAGCAATACACGAGAGGGCACCGTCAAGAGTAATTTTCAATAAAGTCTTCTAAAAAACCTAGAAGCCTATTCTGAATTTCTCACAAGTCAATATGCATCACAACCACAATGATAGCACCTTTAATCAACATCAACTCAGAAAAGTAGTGGGAGTGGCCCAATTTGATCTTTAAGTGTGCTTTTAGTTGCCACAGCAACCGCCTGGAACCCCCTCAAATCTTTCTCTTTTTGTCTCCCAAAGTGAAATGATCTTTGCATGTGATGGACCACTAAAAAGGAGAACAACAGCACACTAGTATAGAAGAATGGCTGTTGAAGCACCTCCTCTTTGTGAAGCTATTCAAAACATCTTAATGTTTGTGCACATCTGAAACCACCACAGAAGCAGAAGCCGAGAAGTTCCTTTTAGTGGAAAGAGGAGTCTGACTGTTACAGTCCAATTAATGTGTGTAGACATGGCTTATATTCTCAGGTCTGCCTTGCTGACAAATTACATCTCATCTGACGTTGGCATAATAGATTATTCATGGAAATCAAGCCTGAAAAGTTTTGTTCTAAGGGCTCAGTGCTTTTGTCCTTAAAAAGTAAAGGTGCTTTAGTGTTGTCAAAAGGCAAAGGCAATGAGAGATTCTAGGCTGTAGGCCTAATGTACATCTGAATTATGCATTGCCTGACAAAAAACGCACGGTACACTTAACCTGACATGCCAGATTAATTGTTGTCACAACCCCATCTGGGGAGCAGTACATTAAAACTGTTTGTAAAAGGCAGGTACTTTTCACTGTTGACAAACCTAAACCAAGCCCGTATAGCTATCAATACGATGCTGATTGGCAAGTTCAGTTGCTACTCTGACACATTCGAAATTATGTATGGGTTTCCAGACTGATTCTCATGTCAAAATTAAACTGCAGCTTTCTAAATCAGGATGATCTCGCAAGGCTATATGGTACACTATAGGCCCCTATATAAGACTTGGTCTGTATAGCCTAATGCAGATTACTATGTCAAAGTTTTTTTTGTGTAACTGTCTATGCATACAATGCTAAGCCATTGCCGGGTATTTTCTGACATTTTTTTATTGTTTTAATGGGAAATGTTTAAGATAAAATTATTTGGTGCGTATGTAGTAACTCTGAGGACCCTCTATTGAAGACCTCTGGTGTGTATGTTGTAGTTTCCAATGCTGTACCTGTCCATCCAGAATGAGAGGCTTCAACTCCTGCCTCGACCAAGGAATTGTGTCAATACTGCCGAAGAATAAAAAATTGTTACACCACTACCCCTCCCTGCTGCCTGTCTGTATTTCTGTGATTCCCATATGAAACACTTCTGACGTTAAACACCTGTTAACTTTTATGTGTTGCAAGAGGGGTGGCTGAATGGGAGGCCATTATATTCAGTGCCAGTCGCCTTGGCCAAATCCCCAGTAGAGGAAAGACCACTCCCATCACGCAGCCCCTTGTCCTAGCAGGAAGAATTAGGCAGGCGGTGTTACACCCCCCACTGTTCAAATCCAATAGTGCTCCAATTCCATTTGACAGTTGTGTGAAACCGCCATCTTTCCAAAGCCCTCTCCAGAACAAACTGCTCTGGGCAACAGGACGACATGGTTAGCGCACATGTCCTGTATAACCAGAAGGTTTACAGTTTAATTCCCACGGCAGCCCTTGGGCATATACACATTAAGAGGCACATCATGAAGACAGCCATACCATGGATGAGAGAGCCATGCACACAGAAGTCTACCTCTCATTCTACAGCCTCAGCAGAACTGAGAATGACATAGGCTTAGATGATGATTAGACGATCTTCCATATTTGTTATAGGCTACACCGGGTTTCTTTGCATTAGACCAGAGCAGCTTTGCTGGTTTAGGAAATCCTGCACAACAAAAACTTTTGGATGGCGGTAACATATCCTGTAGACAAATATTCAGTGATTTGAACGAAAATGGCACCTTGCATGTCTTCAATGGTATCACTCTGAAAGGAGTGCTGTTCGCATGCCAGGAATGATGTCTAAATGTAAGATGATCCATGCCTTTAAATAAGAGGTGTTAGGCTAATATTTAGTACTTGGATTCCAGCACCAGGAAATACCTGAGGAGAACACCTTATGGAATCCAAATTAGCAATCCGCAGGAATGGACGGAAAACTTCAACCAGACTCTCTAGATCAGAGAACCCCCCCATTTTCCTGAACCTATCCAATGCTCTTGAAATCCATGTGTTCAGGTGCTGCTAAGGTCTTAATGATGGTGTAATATATGTATTCTTAGTTTTGTCACTTTTATCCCCCATTAGCAGAAAGGAATGTCATCTCCTCCCTCTTGCCTGCTTCAAGGTGGTTGGCTAATGTCTATTTATCTGCTACAGACATCACTCATTTAAAGCATTAACATTTGAGACCTAGGGGCCAATAAATAAAAAGATGTAGGATCAGGCCAACATACCATAAACACACATGAAAGATACAAGAAAATGTCTATGTATCTTACTAAATACGATAATAGTTCTTCATGCTTTGTTCTAATAACATTCCTATACACTATCATTAGAGAGAAACAAACTCTAGACTGCAACTATTAAAAAGCATCGAGTTTATATGCTACCAACAACGTATAAAAACAATGTACATTAATTGAAATACCATCTGGTAACAGGTGGTAAGATACAAGGCAAGATAGTTAACAGTATTATACAAATGACTACATGTAAGCTTTATGATGAGAAAAATGTCTGCAGATATAGCAGTTTATGCAGATTAACAGGACATACATTTACATATGATGTACTCACGTGTATTTACCAACAGTTCAACAGCTAACCAATAAAGCTTAGATTTTTTGCAAAAAAACTGAAGACTAAAAATGGCAAAAGGGGCAAATTCCTTACATTCACAGAATGAATAATACATATTTAACAATGAACAAGACATATCACATTGACGTTCAAGTCAGGGATATATAACAGTGTGTAACAGACAAGCATGAAGTTGTCTACCCCCAACTCTTTCCTCAAAAGAATTAGACTCAACTACACATAAGGCCTTTGATTGGTCCAAGATACTCCAGTTCACTGGGTATTACTGAATAAATGATGGCATGATGACGTCTGATCCAAACCATATGGTTTGTAGTGTAGCAGAAGGCATTCAGAAGGATTCCTCCCCAAATCCTTGAGTTTAGACTCTACCGTCAGAGAAAAGTGTATAATGCTCTACAGAGATTTTAAATACTGCCAGTCAATGAACCCAGACTACCTCCAGCCTTATGTACTGAACAACCTCAGATCGAACGTCCATTTTGTTCCCCCATCAGCTAAAATTTGACATGAACACATGTACTATGATAACAATACAGGAGTGCATAAATGGCTGCATTTGAGGAAAGCTGTGGACTGATTTTAGTTTTGTTTAGCTTCTCAGCGCTTGGCCTTCTTGGAAGGGGGTTCCTCTGATTTATGTCCCCCTCGTGGACGGCCACCTTTCACCCCCGCAACTGCTGCTGCCGCTGCTTGGCCCCTGGTCCCACTAAGGGTCAAAACATGGGCCGAGTGTCAGTACCATGCTGGCGTCCAGTAGCAAAGCCTCACACATTTATGGGTAATTAAAAAGTATGGAAAGCTATTGCAAGCCAATACACGTTTTGTCATATTCACCAAATATCTTTTCATGGTCCACTAGTTTACCATTATCTGTGTGTACTAAGAAAATAATCTGGTACTTCTACACAGCCCTGGCTCCATATTAGGATCATAAACAAAATTGGTGCGGACTGCACACAACAACAATATTCTAGCCTTCGCAATGCGTTTCCAATGTGTGGGACGGAGCTTCTGAGGAATAAGCCTATGGCATTGAAGGGAGAGGTGGTTTTGTTTTGAGTTCAAATGTCAAAAAAGCCTTGTGTAGAATGACATACTATAGCTTCAATGAGCGCAATAATGACACCTTAGATAACATTTTATATTGGCCAAGGGAGCGGCCATGCAGACCTGTCAAATCAGACTTTTTGGGACAGCCTACTAGCTAAACAATAATGATTTGTAAAATGTTTTTTATTACATCATCATACTTGCAATGTCTCAGCTGGTTAACATTTCAATAAAAGGTTCTTGAAACTTTTTTAATTTGATGTCTACTTCCAGGTGCAATGTTGTCTTCTAACCACATCCTGCCACATAATCGAATAATGCTATGCTTTTATTTATATACAGGCCCAATAACTCAAAACATATGAATATATAATGTATAACGTGAAAATATACCAATTATTTTTGCACTATCCCTTCCAGTCTACTTGGTAGAGCGCAGATGGCTTCAGAGCTAAACAAGGTTCTACTGTGAGTCAAGGAGGGCAACTTACCGAGCTCCAGGCTCATCTTTAGCGCTCTGCTTGCTGGCCCGGGTGGAAGGCTTGCTTGGCTTGTTTCTAGCAGAAACAGGAACAAGACATGGAACAACCGTGTCTACCTTCAGCACCACATTCACACAAGAAGACAAAGTCTGCTGTGTTCTACATTCTCTGGTTCAGGTGTGTGTTCCACAGGTGTACCTCTCAGCTTCCAAGCGGGAAGCAGAGCGCGTGGTCGTTCTGGTCTTGGCGCCCTCTCCATCTCTCTCCTCGTCGTTGTCCTCATCGTCAAACTGATCGCCCTCTCTCTCTTCTGCCACTTTGTCATTGTTGTCCGCTACACGTAGAGGAGGAGGAAGGCTCAGAGGTTGTAGCAGACGGTGGGAAAAAGGTTTCCCTGATACTTCACAATATATCCATAACATAGCTACAGATTTAGACTTACATGTATGATAACAAATTACCAACTTCCTTGATCGTACTTTCTGTGCTCAGCATTTATCTTAAGCTACTTGCATGCAGTAAGTACATAGTCAATAGTAGAACAGGTCCAACATTCCGTTAGCACAAAGACAGCAGCATGTCATCGGGGATGGAGTTATACATTTACAACATATTGTATGCTATCTACTATACCAGGAAATAATTGCTAGAAGTGGAAGTACCACCAAAGTGCCAATATTCTAAGAATTTATGAAGGACAAAGAATAATAGGAGCAGCCTTCAGTCCATCAACGTTGCTACAATTGTTTGTATCACTTCAACACTCGACTTCAGCATCATCACACTTAGTCGCCTCCACTGGTCGCTGATTGGTCCTCCATCCAGGGTGTGTGTGCGCTATAACACTCTCATCTGACTGAGCCCCTCCCCCCTCCAACCAAGACTTACCTGGTTCCTCTTCGGCGGGGGCTGCCTTGGGCGGGCGGCCCCTCCGGGCAGCAGGTTTCTTGGAGGCCGTCTCCTCATCCGGGCCCCCCTCCGCCTAGGGAGAGGACAACCGCAGGTGAGACAACAGGGAGAATGACTGCAGCGCGTGGGTGCTCAGGGAAGCTTTGAGAAGCGCTGCATGCTGCTGGCCACTAGGGGGTGTGCTGCCAATTCATGCCCACACACACACAACGTGGCACAAAAGGCTTGAAAGAAGTTGCTTAACCAGGAGTTCAGGAGCAAAACCAGAAAGCTTACGTCCTCCGGTCTGTTCTGAGGGGACATGTCGTCTTTAGCCTCCTCGCCGCGTTCTTCTGCCGGGGTCTCTGTGAGGATAACAGTGGGTCCAGTCGCAGCAGTTAGCATTCAAAACGCATGCGGCTATGGTAGACGACTACAACTGTTATTCTAATGCGGCGCATTTAAACGACGAGGATCCCTCACCGGTGTCTTCGTCACTTGGCCCCGCCTCTTTGTCCTGTTGGGTCGTCTCCTCCATTCGCTCAAACTGGGTGACCGGGGTCTCCTTCAGAGAGAAATGAGTGGCGTAAGTACAACGGTGCTCACTACGGAGACCTCAGTGAATGCACAATGAGCCTCACCTCCATAGGCTCCTCTGTGTCCTCAGACCTCTTCCTCTTCACGGCAGGCTTGCCTAGGGTGACGATTTGGACACATGTCATCATGATCCCTGACCGACTACATACAGCTAACAGTAAGGACAGATATGTGAATCATTTCAAATGGAACACTCCTCATATACTACACCTATGTGCCTCGTCAACACCAGCAGGAAGTGGCTGTTAGCAATGTCACTCACTAATATGTATACCTAATTCCGACACAACGGGCAAATGGCAAAAATGGACTGCATTTACATAGCGCTTTTCAAACCTTCCGGCCACTGCAAAGCGCCACCTGACCACCAAGTCAGGTCATGTAGGCGGGCCTTGACAGTTCGCCAGCCTGTCCCAAACTTGATGCAAGTAAAGCCATTACAGCTTCAGGGTGCTCTAGTGAACCCGAAGAGGCGTGCTCAAATTAAAAGCTCCACTCACGGCTGTTGCCCTCTCTGGCCTTGGGGCTCCCCGCTGCTGAGACCTCCTGTGGCCTGGCATGGCTTCCCCAGCGGCCAGCCTTTGTGGGAGCGCTGTTGCCACCATCCCCCTACAGAAGCCACACAGCACCACACGTCCTCAATGGTCAGTGCTCGTTAGGGTTAGGTACCATTCACATTTGACCCACTATGGTATTGGTACCTTTGAACTGTACCCCTTCTCTCCAAATTACGTTTTCTCAGTAAAACAACATTAACTATAATGTCTTCCACTTCTATTGGTAAGGCACATTGCAAAGTGGCCACATGTGGGCATGTCAGCTAATTCTGTACGCATAAGCCCATACATCACAGTGCTTTGCAGTTAGCAATATTTAGTACTACTAGTCGACTAGTACAAACTGTTTTATAGGCTCAAAGTTGATATATGCTTAAAACAAGGTTAATATGCTTTGAATGTTAAGACTAGGCTGTTGGTATCCAACCCTAGTGCTCATACTACAGTAGTGAACATTAAGACTAGACTGTTGGTATCCAACTCTAGTGCTCATACTACAGTAGTGAACATTAAGACTAGGCTGTTGGTATCCAACCCTAGTGCTCATACTATAGTGAACATTAAGACTAGGCTGTTGGTATACAACCCTAGTGCTCATACTACAGTAGTGGGCAATGATGTGACTTTCTTAACATACCTTGCATTTCTGTTCTTCTTCATCCTTCATCTCATCCTTCTTCTGATTAGCTGAACAGAATAGCAAAATAGATAATAATAATAATAATAATCATTTTAGGATTAAAGCAACTAAATTATATAACATACATTATTGTTTGCCATAACCATAAATAAAATGTATATCACAGTTCATGTTTATTTTGAACAATTAAATTAAATAATCTTTGCGGGAGCCCTCTTGCTAAAGGATTACAGTGGCTGATGTACCAGTGGTCTGAGCTCCTGCTCGTCTGCCTCGACGAGCAGGGGTCTCCTCTGGCTTCTCCTCCTCCTGTTCCTCCTCCTCCACCCCCTCAGAGCAGCTTCTGGAGGACCGTCCTCTGCGTGGTGCCTTGGCTTCCGATGCCTTCTCCTGAGCGGTCTCCTGTAGAGGACAAAACTGAATGGAAGTACACACAGTACTTTTGGACAGTATTGGACAGACTGGAACCACAATAATGGCTTCACAGCAAGGAAGAAAATAATTTTTGATCTTATTGATGTGTATCTTGTACACATACATTTAGTTTTAAAGAATAATAAAGGACTCTTACAAAAACAGGAAGAAAAAAGGGGAAGTTTTAATAACCTCTGCAGACAGTCCGTCTCGTTGATCCATGTCATCTGTGTCCTCACCAGACCCTTGAGAGTGAATACAACACATTTTTATGCATTTTACAGTTACCCAGTTGTTCTACATATCTTGCCACATTAGTCACAGACAGGGAAGTCAGCTCAAAGCCTGAAGGATAGAGAACCTCACTGGCGTTGGAACGGTGGCTGTTTCACATACTAACACTGTCTTGCAGTAAATCAGCTATAAACCCTGCAGCTTTATATAGGTGGAAACAAAGATACAAGGATATGGCTGGACAGAAATATGATTTGAGAAAACACCTGTATGGGGGTGTTGGTACTTTACTAGTATTATACTTGAAAAATGTCTGTTATAACGATTAGAATTAAATGTATGTTGTATTTAAATATTTAAATCCAACATTGTGCATCAACACACAATCATAAGGAAATAAAATATAAAAATACTAGAAATGCATTATAGTAGCAGTGAAACCTGTAAAGGTTACATGCTACATTTGATAAACAGCCGGCAGCTCTTTTTGGAGAATCACATTTGAGAATGTAGGAACAGTACCAGAGTCCTTGCTTGTTGTTGCTTTCCGACTTGACAGCTTTTGTTTGCTTCGTGTAATCTCTTCCGCTGCCTCCTCCTGAAACCCAAGGTGTCAGTAAAGGCTATGTTGACAGGACATTTCCATTTAAAAAGGTACCTTACATGAGAAAATACATGGCAGTGGTGGGAATCAGACTCACAACACGCCAACCATTAACATATAGGTTCGTATAAAGCAATAACCACACTCAAGTTTCTGAAATCTCTCTCTCACCTTTTCTGAAACGTCAAATTCCCTTTCATCTTCTTGCCTGTCTGAATCTGAGACAGTACCTGAAAGACACAGTCACCCATTAACATAGCTTTAATGCCAAACACACAACACACTGGGTGCACTGCACTCCTCTGTATTTTATGTAAAATACAGAGGAGTAAAGTTGTGAATGGTATGCAACACATGCAATCCTTTTTGTTTTGACAAGCAGTTTTACAGTTTCAAATAGGTGACCCACTTGTCTGTTGCACTCCTCCATGGCTGGCTCTCTCCACCTCCTCAGGTGTGCCAGCACCAGCATGCTCCATCTGAAAATATTAGACCATACAATGTTTATTGTTGTTATTACAATATAGTTCAGTCGTTTAGCTAGAAGGATTGCTGAACAATATTCAGTTTAGCCAATGTGCATGTTAATAACCAGAGAATACGCAAGTAAGCTTTTACATTTCGTGGGTGGCTCCTCTCGTCTGGAGTAGTGTTGACATCTTTGGGTGTCATCTTCTCAACTTCTATTAAAAGTGAAGAAGACATTGTTATTATTTGGTTCATCCATCATCAAATGAGCAGACCCTGTTGTCCAGACCAAGTTGAGACAAGAGTAAGACATGTTTGTCAGTCCTACAAACAACAATAAGCCACATACCAGTATTGTCAACGTCAGTCTTATCCTGGCTGGTCAAACTTTCCATTGTTAATACCTGTTGGTAAAAAAAAAAAATTCTAATGAAGATATAGATATACATAAATAAAAATACCCACACTGAATTTCCTATACCAAAAATGTCATGACTGTAAAAGTTACACAAATAGTTATTTTGTTGTAGTTGGATGGTTTTTAATGGTAACATCAAGTTTAACTTTATATTAATATTGAATTCAGTCATCCTAACCACTAGCGTAACCAATAACATAACATAAAAAATTAAAAAAATGAAATAATAAAATCACTACACTTGCACAGATGGGGGCTGTTGTTGTTATGGTTTGACTAAAGTTTTAAAAATTATTCAGCGTACAATGTAGTTGCATACTGTAACCAGACTGAGGCGCCAAAATGCCTATGTGGCAAACAGATCAGTTGAACAGGGTGGACACTCACCTCTTCGACGGTCTCCGTGTCTGCAGCGACTAACTTGACTTCATCTGAACATATAAAAACATGTGTTATAGAATGCAGGAGAATAGAATCTGGTTTTACATACTGTTTTTAACATCTTCTTTACCTTGTTTGCTGGATGTTTCTGTCACTCGTTCTGCGAGAAGTGTATCAGAGCCAGCAACCTCTGTGCCTGCAATAGCATTGTCTTGCTCCGTTTTACTGGAATCACCACCTGTACCTGATATATGATAATTATCAGTTTTAAAAAGGCACTGTAGGTATGGTGTTAGAGATAAAGTTTAAAATGGAACTCTTTCAAAATGTCATATATATCAATCAGCTAGACAAATGCTCTGTCAGAATATGTGCTCTGGTTGATAGCCACTGGTTCTGTAGATGTCAAACTGCTCACCATGCCCTAATATTTCTGACCAATCAGGGCATATTTTCTTTGCCTGTCAATCACATGCATGCTCAAACACAGCTACAACAGTTTTGACAATGAGTTCTTGCTACATCTCATTGCAACGCTCAGATCCTACCTTCAATAGCTTTCAACATTATAGACCGTGACCTGTAAAAGTTTCTTACTTTCCGCGTCAACGGATGGCACTGATTTGTCGACAGATTGTGTTTCTGGAGCAACCCCTGTGTCGGTGACCATTTTTTCATTTAATGGAGCCCGTGGTTCATTTGAGGTAGCGCTTTCATCCTACACAGGAGACACGGTTCACAATAATTGTGTGGTGCAATAGGGCAAATCAAATAACAATAGTTTGTTTGTCTTCTAACCTGTAGATTAAGTGAAGATGACAACTGTTCCTTAACTCCAAAATCCTTTCCCAGTTTGACAGTGATGTCTGTGGACAGTGCAGAATTTGCAGGTATAAAAACAACCAAAACAGATGCATACAAATGAACACCTTTGAAAGTGTATTGCTATACCTGTGCTGTCTGATTGCTCAGTAACAGGCTCATTGACCGACTTGGATTCATCAGATGGCACTTCAAGCTCCATTTTGGTTTGTAAAAGACGGTGCTCTCCCTCTCCTGCTGTACTGGCCTCCATTGGCGGCTGTGGCAGGATGCCCACCCCTGGTTCTCCACAAGCCTCTGGTTCTGCATTAACCCCTTGTTCTCCACTAGCTTCTGGGTCTCCACTAGCCTCTGGGCCTCCACTAGCCTCTGGGTCTCCACTAAGCCCCAGGCCTCCACTAGCCTCTGGGCCTCCACTAGCCTCTGGGCCTCCACTAGCCTCTGGGTCTCCACTAGCCTCTGGGCCTCCACTAGCCTCTGGGCCTCCACTAGCCCCTGGGCCTCCACTAGCCCCTGGGCCTCCACTAGCCTCTGGGTCTCCACTAAGCCCCAGGTCTCCACTACCCTCTGTTCCTCCTTTAACCCCTGGCTCTGCCCCGGGTGTGATTAAACAGGCCGTCGCGGTGCTATCAGGGTCCATGGAGAGCAAGGTGAGCGCTGCCTCCTTCATCTTCATATCAGCATCCTGGAGTGTCGCATCGGGGCTCCCGGAGGCTCCAGCCCCCGGGAGCCTGGCCTCGGCCGACGTGCAGATATCCACGAGGGCCAGGAGGGCGTCTGCTTCAGCGGGCAGAGGGTGCGCTTCCTTGGGGGGTGGCGCCTCGGGTGTTATGTCACCGGGGGCGCCTGGCGGCTCCTGGGCGACGTTGGCGCAAGGCGGGGTAGCCGCGGCAATAGCAGCGGCGTCTGAGTCCGCGCCGGCGCCGCGAAGGAGCGCTCGTTTCCTGGGGGGCTCCTCCTCGTTCCTGGAGGAGGCCTGGAGGGATTTGGAGGACTTGTCGGCTCGCTTCTCTTCACGGCCCTCCTCCTTCTTGTCCGGGATCCTGTCCTTCTCCAGCCTCCTCTTGTTGCTCTTACCGTCAGGCCGCTCCTGGGCGGGCTCCTCCAACGGCTTCTTGGGCTCCTTGCCCTCCTTGCCCTCTTTCCTCTTCTCCTTGGCGACGTCATGTCGGCTGCCTTTGCCCTTGACGTCCGAGCTCTGCGCCCTCTTGTCCGTCCTCGACGAGGGCGCGGCCTTGGCCTCCTCCCTGGATTTGGATCTGGGCCTTTTATCCGTGGACTTGGGCCTCCTCGGCTCCCGGTCACTCTCACAGGTGGGTTTGTTGGCCTTCTCCTTCTCTCCCTCCTTGCTGTCTGGTTTAGCTCTGTCTCCCTGCCTGTCCTCAGAGTGGCTCTTTGACCTCCTCACGGCCTCCTTGGGGAGCTTGTCTTTCTTCCTGCCAGCGTCCAAGCCTGGTTCCACGTCGCACCTGTCCTCGGACAAGCCAGCGGAATCCGCCCGCTGCAGCGGCTTCCCGTCGCTTTTAGAGGAGGCTCGCTCTGCTCTGATCCGCTCCTTTTCCTTTACCTTATCCCTCTCCTTGTCGTTCTTTCTCTCCTTCTCTTCTCCTCTTCTATCTTTCTCGACCTTGGCGGCCTCCGCGGACAAAACCTTTCTTTCTTTCTTGGAGGGGGCTTCTTTTGGAGCACCGCCTTCGTCAGCCGCGCCTTCCGCTGACGCCTTCCCTTCCCGCGACGACGTCCTCCTTTCGCCCTTGCTCTTGGCCTTCTTCTCCCCCTTGTCGTCCGAGGAGGCCTTGGCCACAAGCCCGTCCTTCTGCAGGGGCTCCTCCACCTGGCAGTCGGCTCTCTTGTCCAGCTTTGGTCTCAGCTTGGCGCGCTCCTCCCTCTCCTTCCGCTCTCTGTGGTGCAGGTCTTTGCGCGACGGCCGGTCAAACTTTCCACCGGAGCGCTGCTTGAGGGCTTCCTGGGAGCCCTGCTCCAGCTCCAGGATGAAGGAGTGGGTCCGGTTCTTGTCCGTAGACTTCTTGGGGTCGCCGGCTTCCTCGCTCGGCTTCCTGTGCTTCTCATCGGATGACGCGCATTCTGACGTTTTTCGGCCTGGCTTCGGCTGGGAGGTCTTCGAGGGCACGTGCTTCACTTCCTAATTATTAAAATGTGTAATAATTACAACCGATATAATAACATCTTGTGCATACAACTATTGTAAACACACATACTTTCTTAGAGCCTTCTCCTGTGTCCCATTTCCTCTTGCTTGAAATATCTCCCTCTTTTCTGTAGGTTAGAATTAACATTTAAAAAATGACATGCAGTTTAGCTCCTGTCCAAATGATGAGACTAAAAAAACACATGAATGATTATGGATGGCACACCTGGAGTCTAGTTTCCTCTTCCTGTTAAGGGCCATTTTCTTCTCCAGAACTTTCCGTTCTTTGCGTTCCTGTTTGGCCCTGGGGTCGTCAGGCCCAGGTGAGTCCGCTCTTTGTTTTTTCTGGTCTACAGTTTAAATAAATAAATAACATTGAACATATACAGTATGTAACTTGTTTTGCTTCATTATGGAATACGGTGACAAATGTTTAGGAACATTCATTAAATTAAACCCATTCAGCACAGCTCAGTGATACTCATGAATAATGGTGAATATGAATTGACTGAACAGAAACCACCACCACCACCAAACAAGTGTAATACCTTTCAGTATAAGCTGTTAGGATGTGACCAGTTTAACTGATATTAAAGGATGAAACATGAAAGTACCTTGCAGTTCAGCTTGTGTTGCTTTTTGTCTGCGCTTCTCTTCCATGCGCTCTCTGTTCTGCTGTCTCTTCAGCAGTCTCTCCTCCTTGTCCTTGGCCTACAGATATTAAGGAGAGAAACACTCAATAGAAAGCAAATTCAGGGCTTTAAAACAGACACAAAATGAATAGTGATCATGACAGCGTTGAATAAAACATTACACAGGCCACACTACTAAAATGCATTGAGCAACACAATTGAGCTTTGATCTACACTGACTTTAGAATTGAAATTGATTGAAGTATGAACAAAATGCCAGGCTGAACCAAATCATTAACACTCATACTCATCCTTTGGTAAGCAATACAAATGTAATCGTGCATGATGGGATACAGCTTACATATCACGAGAACATAAAATATAATACAACCAGGGGATCAACGAGATGTTCTGCCTTGAAGACACCATGGTCATTTTGCAACATTTGAAGCCATTTTGCATTGGTGTTGCCAAAAGAGGACATTATTTATTTACTGCCATGATCATCTCATGCAATTAGACTTGCCAGTTGCCAGTGCATTTTTCTACTCTCTATATCTATCTGTTATGTCAATCATTGCCTTTTATATTATACATTTCCAATATGTGTGACAATATGCTAGCTAGCCTATAACCAGGCTAGCAGGCAAGCTGGTGTCTTTAGCTTGAGACCTACAGTATTTAGAAATAAAAGCCACTCTACTCTGCAACTGCAAATAACAGAACCACATACATACGAGTGGTGAACATATATTTAAAAATATGATACACATTTCCCCCATGGTTGTCTTTAACATTGGTCAATGGAAGGAACAAGAGTGTAGCTTCTAGTTATTTTATCATTCTAGCCAGGCATTCAACATGAACCAGGTGTGACAATATAAACCGGATTTCATCACATACCACTGATCGCCTCCGCTCCTCCACAGTGACTTCATCATCTGAGTCGCTATAGTAACGGGAATACAGGAATGGCTTGTGGACGTAGGCCTTCCTCCGAGGCTTGTTCTCTTTGATGTCATCCTCCGTCTCAGCACTGGCTTGCTTTTTCTCTGCTTTCTCGCCTTTTACATGTGCAAATAGTACAGCACAGTATTTAGTTAATGTATTAGTACTATTAAAGTTATATAATTGTAGCAGCATATACAGTTTGTTCCTATTCAGATTTGAGCTTTCCATCTGTACACAGCAGAAAGAACAGATGTCACAGTCAAGGACAGACCGTCAGACAAGAGCTCGCCATCGTCAGAAGAATCGGACGGTGGCTGTTCGTCGTCACTTTCCTCCTCGAACGAGGACAGGTCGCTGGTGTGGACAGAGCTCACGGTGATGTCACTCAAGCCATCCAGATCGGAGTCTTCCAGCGAATACTCTGCAAGGGACAGCATTCTGTTAGCGTAACACACAAAACTGTAGTAATGTAATGGTTGGTTCAGACAGGGTCAGACATACATGTTAAATAAAGGCCATTAGAATTAGACCTGACTAACACATCAGGAGGACTATACTGAAGATTACAAGATTCCAATTTAGTGGTTTTCCTATTTATATATTTAAATGTTAATTCAAGTGAATTAAGATAATGGCAAAGGCATTATTTTCCAATGAAAACCAAAGCTCTCAAAATAATGTTTATATCTGCTACAGAGGCTGAGGAATAAATGTGAAACTAGTTGCATGCAACAGCCAATCAAAACGCTGATAACATGTCAGATGATGATCTAAATCTTTCACACATATATGCTTTTTTTTAACGTTTTGCACTGTTAGTGCTATTAGTGTAATTCTTAAACTATTCTCCTCCTATGTACTTAGCACTTTAGTGCTATGTACTTTAATATTCAGGCCACTAGGAACTTTGTCCTTCTCTTAATGTGTTCAAAAGCAATTATAGAATTTAGAAAATGTCCTTCATTATACCATACCATTATTACGTTGATATTTTTCCTACAATTATAGTCCATTACATGTAAAAGACCCCAATACAAATTAGACTAAACATCATATCTTGAAAGATGCGTTTCAGACTGTAGATGGTAAAAAGCATACATAAGGGTATTATAACATGTTATATATTATGTAAGGCAACATCCAACTAGTGCTGTCCCCCTCTGCCAAAGCAGCAGACGTCAGTGAGGGCAGCCCACCTTCCTTCAGCCTCTCTCTGGCCTTCTGCTTGATGTGGCTGGGGGACTTCAGTGGCTCCTCCTCGACCTCCTCTGTGGGCTTTCCTGCCGCCTTGCTGCCGCTCTTCTCCCTGCCCTCGTCTGGACGCTCATCCTCCTCCGTCTTTACCTGGACCCCCTCCGCCCCCTCCGCCTCTCTTCCAGGGTCGGCGGGCTCCTGCGGCTCCTCCATTTTGACCTCCGACCCCGGGACCTCTGGCTCGAGCAGCTTTGCCTCCTCTCCTCCGTCATCGTCGTAGTCGGCGGCGGCATCTGCGTCTCCTTCCCCGTCCGGCGTCACTCTACGCTCCCACTCCTCCTCCGGGTCTCTGCTGGTCCTCCCCCCTCCTTCGCTGGCCCTGCAGCTGGCCTCCTGGTTGAGGGAGGTGATGGTGTCCAGGATGGACAAGGCATCGCTGGCTGCTGAGGTGGCGGGAGGCACCGATGTGGAGGCTGTGGCGCGTGGAGGAAACAAAGTCACAGGTGGTCACGCAGAGTGTCAAGTCAAGTCAGTTTATTTATAAAGCACATTTAAATACAGCCAATGCTGACCAAAGTGATGTACACATCAAAGAGTGCGCTGAAGGAGCGCTCCAAGGCCGGGTGCACACAGGCGTCACTTTGCAATCGTTCCGTCAACGAGAACAGCGTCGTCGTGAGTTGTGAGCAACGCTTTTTCAACACTCTTGTGTCATGAAAAAAATTGGTTCAACCATGGACTTTAAAATAATGTATGTCTCTTTAAAAGACCCGCTTTCATTTGTCCTGTGTGTATGGGGCCTGACTGAAATATTTCACAGCCAAACTAGATTGAGGCACAAATTGGGAACTCAATATTCTAGTTGTACAGTACAGTACAACACATGCTTTCACCTAAAAAGGTGCATCACAGAGTAAAATGTAAGATACTGCTTTATTGACCACTGAGGATACATTCAGATCACTCAGCTGGTATAGGTAAGGCATCTAGGTCAGAGACGCTTACAGGTATACCTGATGTATGAAAGAAGGAAATGAGTTCCCAGACCCCTAGCCAGATTCTATCCACCTCTACCAGGTAATATCTGGTTTCCCTGCAAAGGAAACAGCATTATATTGAAAATGTATAAAATACCAATACTGCTCTCATTATTACCCTGCTCAAAAATGGCGCCGTCTGGGTTTAAGTCTGCCGATGTCTGCGGGAAAGAGGGCTCATCTCCACAGCTGCCAGGTGACAGGAATCCCCGAACCACCCTCTCAACCTGTGGCCTGAACAGGTGATTGATTTTGGGATCCACCACCTGGGCCACGATCCTGTCAACTCCTTGCTCTAGCATTCCAGATCTGATGGTCATTTATCAGTTAGTTTAATGACAAGTGTTCAAATAAAATCATCCAACGTGATTACAATTTACTTAACCCTTGTCATGTAGCGTTGGACTTATACTAGTGTACACACAATCTCAATTGTGCGGGCTGCTTTGCTGCAGTGGCAGACATATCAATAAACTCAATAGTGTCACTTACTGGAGAACCAGCTGTCTGATGTTGTTCCTCAGCTGATTCTTGTTCAAATGCGGGCTCCATGTGTGGTTAGAGAGGTGATTCGAAACAAAGTTGTCCACTCTTTGCTTTAGATTTAAGTAAGCCGGCTGTGTATTCAAAACACAAATTTAAACTTGATATATGTACTTCACGAAGTCCCTGGTCTAAAAAACAATATTGTAATACTAATTTAACATAACGGACAAAATATCACTATGACAGCGAACGTTAGTTACCTTTGTATCCACGTCTGCTAGACAGTCCCTCCTGAACTGGTCGAAAAGACCTTGTGTTTTCAAATGATTTACGATCATGGAGACCAATTGTGGGTCTCCGGGTGGTAAACCAGCCATGTGTTAATATACAACAGTTAAATGTATTTTAGGAAATAAATAAATGCTAAAAATGTATCAGTAAAGTGTAAGTTCATGTGTTCATGTTCATAGGTACCGACAACAGCACAGTAGAAACACAATCATGACCCGGAAGAAAATAAGTGTGAAATGTTGTCTTTGGCACCCTCTAGCGTAGCCCGCCCACATAAACGCTGCTGTTAAAACCGTGGAGGCTACTTTTTGCGCTCAAGAGATAAAGTGTAGGGCTACTTACTGTATAGTATGGAAAACACAGGGCAAAGTCTCTTTTTTATTGTTTTGGTATATTACATTATTTAATTCGCTGTTATACTGAATGGTTAGGTTACTCAGTATATACCTTGTGTTTATTTTGAATGTAAATGCATAATGAGGAATATAGATTAATTTATTTTTGCCGTTTCATAGGCCTACTATGCCTTAAAGAATGAGTATGTCACATTGGAAAAAACAGTAATTTAGCCCGATTTTGAAAGATACAATCGAAAAAAAAGCACCGCCCCTTGCCTCAATCATCCAACCATCTGCATGCCTT
>JAODOY010031632.1:0-22111 GCA_025399855.1 Forbesichthys papilliferus | reverse complement strand
ATATATATATATATATATATATATATATATATAGCTGTGGGCATGGTTTAGGTGTACAGGCAGCAAATGCACAAGTCTCAAAACCGTGATTCTACAATAGCATACTTTTTTTATTATTTTAATGTATTCATTAGAAGAGCAAAGAACGACATAATTTGTTCACTGTAATTGGTTAAACCAAATGCATTGTGCATGCGCATATGTGTGTGTGTGTGTGTGTGTGTGTGCGTGCGTGTGAGAGCACTGCGGCTGCGCATATGAGCACAGGAGCAGCACAACATGGCTAACTTTCTTATGTCAGCAACAAACATGTAAACACAATGGGTAATATTATTGTGGTATGAAAAATGATCAAGGTTTGCCCATATCGCACGATAAGTAGATAGTAATTAACTACCTTTTATACTTGCTACTGCATAAGCAGCATGCCTGATCAAATATCGACAGGCGACTGACTTTACCTTTATATAATGGCCCTACAATATATCACTTTCACATGATATTTAAAGAAGCTGGGTGTTCCATTTTAAGGATATGAATGTAAGCACCACATGACAAACCCTCTTTTTTCCAGAATTAAATGCTGACAACACTGTAATACATCACGAGACAGGCACTAAAATATGCAGTCTTTGCTTTTGCTTGCAAGTCAGCTCATACAGTACCCATTTTGTTTTAGAATTCATTACTTTTCCTTTCAGCCTACTTCATAACATATTTCCAGTAAACTGTGGTAGTAGTTTTAATAATATGGAGTAAGTACCAGATAAGATACTCTGCTCTTGTCGGAACATTATGCATGATAATAGAGAGGTTGTGTTCTTTAACCTACATTGGTGAGATATCCTTGTTTCAAATAAATGTCAGATCAAATTTTACATTCAGTTTTAGTATAAGTGATCATTTACTTAGAAGTGAAAATGCATTTATTTTATTATCAAATGTAGCATTGTGAGGCAGTAAGATATTTAAAGGGCTATATACATAAACCTGTACCAATCAGCCATTTTAATATTGTGTACAGTAAAGGAAATGAAATAGACCCCCTTTTCTGGCACATAACTGTAACATAATGTTTTCTTTTGAGACCTCCATTCATCAATGCAAAAGCAGATTCACTCAGCCGGCTCCTCTGGGACTTTGTGTTGTTTCCCAATCATACTTAAACTGCCATGCCTTGAAGATGTTATTGTGCAAAAAAAAAAAAACACAAAACAAAAAACAAAAAAAAAAAGAGGCAATTGAAGCCTTTCAACCATTTTCTCTAGGCAATTACACAGGTAAAGCCAAGAGAATTTAGTTTCTTTTATTGAAGAAAAGAGAGTGCTGTTTTACAGAAACTGTTTTGCTTTGTGTGACAGCTAAACTCTTTCATGGAACACAGAGTGTAGGCTGTAAATGCATCTTGATTGGTGTGTATGAGAGAGAGAGAGTTATTCTCTTTGAGATACATTACCAGTATGGATTTGGCGATAGACATATTTGTGAAGTGTATATATTTTTGTGTATTGAACAGTGTTGAGTGTTGTTTATTGCTGACATACAGTAAACTACAATAGCTATATGCAATGCCCCAATAGGAGTATTGTCCTAGTAGAACTGTGGACTGTGGCTGGAATTCCCAATAAGGCCAGGGAATAGAAGATAGAGACATCTTTCTACACCAACCACTAAAGGTCCTCTGAAGCAAGGATTTACAACGACTGCTCTTCCCTCAAGCACTAATCTACCTTGGCTGCTCTCCCCCGCAGAAAACAGGAAAAAAGTCAACACTAACAGATTAATGACACAGATGGAGTTATTTATCTCTATGTGTGTGGTGCCACTCCATCTAGCACACATAAGAGAGCCTCTGCGTTGGTGCTGAACAGCCAAAATGGCCGCCCCCCTGCCTGCGTTCACAAATTGCCGGCCTGTTTGCAAAGACAAATCGTTGAATGGGGTGTCTTTAATTGTGCACACTTTAAATATGTAAATGAGCCTATTTTCTCTGCACGGTTCTGTGGGCGTGTGGCTGGGAAGAGCTTGTTGACACATGCTGGGCTGGTGGTGTTTTACGAGGTGGCGGTACTATAGCCTGTTTATATCACTAACTGATTGTAACTGCATGAAGCACTTACTGGAAAGGCAGGGATGTTAATGTGAGCTAATGTGAGCTTCAGAGGACATCTGAAGATATGTACTATACATCATGACAACGCTGTGTGGACTGAGCTCTGATTAGATGCCACCCAGTGGATGTAAACGGAACAGCACCCATTTCCCCAGCAGGATAAAACAGCAGGCTGACCCTATATAACCCTCGTAACAGCTTCCTTCCTCCTAATCAGAGTTGAATGACAGCAGTCATGGCCGTGGAGCAGACGGCAGCCATCGCTAGTAAACCAAACCATGCTAATTACAAGGCAGAGAGTCATTTACTTTAAAGATCATCGGGGCAGATAAGCTGTGCACAAGGCACAGATTAGTTTCATCTATCAGTCACGCTCTATGCTGCTCGCATTAAAATCAACCTGCAGCTTGCTGTATTCAAACTATTTCTGCCTGGTAATTTGTTTCTCTATTTCCATTCCATAGTGTTTATATTCTTCCTATAGAGCTTTCGTACAGTGCAGTATATTTGGCCGTTTAGCTCGGCCTGCTCCCAGCAGCCCCCTCTCTAACCCATTACAAGGACACTGGCACAATGCCATTCACCTCCATCCTCTCCCTTTATGATTAACATAGCCCTTTTTAATTGCACCATGCGGCCCCACAGGACAAAGCCACACAATGGAAGTCCGTCAATAAATCATGCCTACATAAAAATAAAAAAAGAGAGCGAAAAGAATGGAAACTTGTGGTGCCTTTGATCTTGACTCCCCTCTAAGTCCTCTCTGGTGCTCTTGGGAGCGCTGCGTAATGTTTGATGTGTCTTACAACAACCCTGAGTAGCCCCTTGAGAGTCGACGGCGGCAAATTCAAGGTCAGGACGCCTGTATGCGGGCTGAGTGGGTTATCCGTGGAACCCCATGGTTCTGGTGGCTGCCACTGCCACCCCTACAGCAACCACCGCGGCGAGCACTGCCATCTTTGTCCTTTCTTTACTCTCGCCATTTGTCCATTCCAACGTTATTGTATGTTGTCACTTTCTGCTTCGTGTCCGCCAATCACCAAATACCCCAAAAAGCACATGTGAAGAACTTGACGGGAGAAGTGCAGTTTGCATTTACCTGAGCAAGTCAGTGTTTGGACAAGTGGCGGGCGTAGCACCAGATATACCCCTTCATACCTAAATGGCTTTCAGACACGGTTATTATTTCAAAACCATTCGCCCGGGTGAGGCTGTGGAGTTTTATAACAGCACAGAACTGGAGGATTTGTCCCCTTAAAGGTTTGTTGTGACATTGCAGGTGAAGGTCATGTGTAGAACGCGCTCTTTCCCCACGCCCCCCCCCAAGAAGACAAACTGGAAAGCATCGGAGAGGATGAGAGAGGAGAGAGAGGAAATAGGGCAGAGGGACAAAGTGATAAGCTGTTATTGTTTTTGGTAACAGCCCCTCCCCAATTCCACCCTCTGCAATGTTGGATTTCAGTTGTATTGGGCTGTGATTGGTTTAATATGTCGCTGGGGTTATTGCCCTGATCTCACAATCATCTGCTGAGCGGAAGGGGGCCATCTTTCAAAGTGAAGGGGTTAGGCAAACGCTTTTGTTAGCTTTCATTTTGCCCCCTTGTCTGCTCTTGTTTGGCAGGAGGACACACACTTTTTGTCCCCCTGGAATGTGACTAAGGCTCTCAAGATGAAATAGCTTTCATCTGGGATCTAAACGAACAAAATACATATGAATAAATAGTGGCAATGTATATGCAAACAGGCTGTTTCTAGGACTCAGTGATTTTTCCTGGGAGCTATGATGAGAAATATCTGTGAGACTGCATTGTGCACATTCCTTGTGTGTGATATTTCTTTATCATGCTATAAACTGTGAACTGCTGTTGTTTTATCTGAGGGACTATTATTTGTCTGATAATAAACAAACCCTAATTTCTCAATTATTGACTCAAAGAACAGTCCTATAATTACAAGAGCCACTTTCATCCCTAAGTAGAAGCTAACAGAGATGGATTTGAGCTGTCATCTGTCCATGGCGTCCGTCCAAAGTGAGACAGCCCACAGCTGTGTCTGTCAGCAGCGATGCTGCTCGGAGGGAAAACTGGGCTCCTACCTTTGAGGTCCAGGTTGCGGGCTCCATTGGAGTGCTGTGTAACGGTGCGTGAGTCGATCTTCAGCGTGTGTACGTTGTTGGCGTCCCGGGACACCACCACATTGTGCCACTGGTTGTCATTGAGCGGCTTGTCGGAGTTGCCCTTCATTAGCGACGGCCCGTTGCCAAGGTCAAACACATAGTGGACGTATCTGTATCAAAGAGCAGCACAACCAATCAGAATGGCATGCTGTATAGAACATAACAAATATACATGCTTTAGGTTTACAGCATACTCTATGCTGAGTGGCCTGCACTCATCGCTACTCCTCCTCCCACAGAGGTCATACGATATTCTCTACGCCTCCCCTTACATCTAAAATGGAAACTGTGAGCTTGAGGAGGAAGTTTATGGTTCTAACACAAGGAGTGTGCTTCAATTATGAAACAGTTGCCTTGTTAAATGCTGGAAATGGTTTCAAGCAGCTCAAAGAGTGTGTCGTTTTGACTTTTATTTGGTCCAAATCTGTGTAAGACTAAATACAGTTTTCAAATTGAGATGTTTTCATCATACTGCATTATCATATCCAATAAGGAAGACGCCTTAATGATTTTGTACACTCCATGCAGCATGATTATGTGATTTTCAGATTTCAAAACACCTTTACTCCCAGTCAAAAAACAGGTAGCATAGAGTACTGCTTGGGTGTTATCTGCATTCCGCTCTCCTTTAACACCGGATCTTGGCCAGAGTGACTTTCTCTGTTTTGCTGTTGTTTAATGATGCAATGTCACACATGAGGCCTCTGCCTTGAATCTGTACTTCCGTGTTTGACATACAAATATAAAGCTTTTTTGTACAAACACAACCATTTGCCCATGGGCAGACAAGGTGGCACCATTCTTTGCTGTAGAATAAAGAAGACTGTCTTGCTTTGTTTTGGGCTGAGGCGATTGTGGCTGCTGGTTTCATTCAAGGCATGCTTTTGTTCAGTCTCTATTGCTTCAGCTGCTTTGTGCAACAAAGGCAGCTCATGCTTTGTGCTCTAACACTTTAACAGTGGCAAAGAGTTACAACCACAAACAACAGTGGTGTATCACTATCTCGTTGGAAGTTTCTGGGGGAAGGTTCCTGGGTTCAAGCCCCCGGAATGGGCCGACCTTTCAGGATCATAGAGTAAGATGTCAACAACAATAGTACTTGGATAAATGCCCTAATTTAAATGATCATAGTCATCCACAGGTAGGTACTGTAGCAATATAAATGCTTATAGTCAAGACATGTTGTTGTACTGCAGTTACCCTATGCACTACATTATTGTACTATGCAGTGTTTCCCAACCAGGGCTCAGGGGGAAAGTACATAATTTAGAAAATTAGTAATTTCAAAAACATGTTGGGATTTTATTAGCATAATTACATTTTACTGTAGATTCATAGATATATTATCACAGTAATAATACCCCTGTGCGCAGAAGCTACAGTATTATTTAGAAAGTTATTGTAATAATATCCAGTTTAATATAATTCAGGATGGTTTTCATATGAATTCCTCAGATATATTGAAAAGGGTATGGCAAACATGACGTAATATAATGCATTCTTCTTTTAGACCTGGTGGGTAAAGTAACCCCAGGCAACGTGACTCACCCCTTGACAAGCTCCACGACAATAAAGTCGCTCCCGTCTCCAGAGTTGAAGAGCATGAGTCCGTCGGGCGTGGTGGTCTTGAACTGGAAGAACAGGTGCATGGAGGCGTAGGCCTGCAGCGTGGCCAGCGCTAGGTAGCTGCCTTTGGTTCGAAACGTCACGGGGTCTGCGATGATGTGGCGCATGCCGAAGCGTGCGTTGAGCTCGCAGTAGGAGATGTCTCCGTTCTTGCACTGGTCTAGGTAGGGCACCCCGTTAAAGCTCAGGCCCTGGAGGTGGCCTATGAAGTTGGAGGGCACTACGGAGATGAAGCGCCGCTCCGTCATAATTCCTGTCTCGATGTTGTGGAACTCCAGGCGTGTGTGGGCGCCCGTCATTTGGCCTATAACACGGAGTACACGCGGAACATGTGACCGCTGTGAAAGACGCTCTACAGTGACAGTGTCATTGTAGAGAATCTTTTGTTACAAATGCAGCAGTGCACTTTATCCTTGTGGATAAAATGCAATGCTTCCACAGGGCACTTTACATCGTGTTTGCAAGTGCGGGCGCAGTAATGAGCTTGGCGAGCTGCCCGTGAAACTGCCAAAGCTTGGCCAGCCCTGAGAGGACTCCCCAGGCTTGTTTTCCTCCTCTTTATTTATTCCAGTCGTATTTATTTATTTATTTATTTATCCCAAACCAGTTTATACACCGAACAGAACTGGCTGCTCTTGGCCCGCAACTTCACAGGGTCATAGCTTGCCTGGGGGCCCCCACGCACCCACCCACTCTCCCCCCCTCCCCCACATATCACACCTTTCCTCTCACCTCTCACTCATCCATTGCCCTTGCATTCTTGGCCCCAGGCTTGCATGCAGTGGGCTCACGTGAAACACGGTGCTCCCCGCACTGATTGCTCACTAGGTACTGAAAGGTGGGCTTGTATTGGCTCTACCACATCGGCGCCTTCTTTGCTTTTGCTCTGTGTCCCTGCTAAGCCTCCGCTACATGCCTCACGTGTACTTTGAACACACCGCATGCCGCTGTGTCTGCTTAGCCATACACACAAGCTGTCCAGGTAGAATTGCAACATTGCTAACACTAATTACTTTGCATTCTCTCTACAGGGACACAGTCAAATGTCAGTGGATTAAATCACTAATGGCCCTAGACTACAACCAATGTCTATAAAGATTCTCGCTAATGATCAAATAAAATAGCGTTGAAAGAGGATCTCTAATTAGCATGATAATATTCTTTCCTCCTCAATTAGCTGTAGCTAATTGTCTTATAGCAGTGCACTAATGTTTCGATGTTCTTAGACATGACGTCCTTTATGTTGTTACTTGATATCTCGCCACTGGTCATAAATGAGCTTCTAGCAGAAGAAATGTGGACGGATAGGGTGTCTTATTAATAATGCATTGTTTGTGCGTATCAGAACAAATGAGCTGTCTCGTAGCTACATGGAATACAGGTGTAAAGCTCCAGTGTGTATCCTGCAGCCCACTAACCTTCCACAGTGACGTTGTCCACAGACAGCTGCAGGTTCTTGCCTCTCCGCACCACCTTCACCGTGTGCCACTCGTTGTCATTGAGCTTCTGCCCTGCGTAGAGAGTCTCTGGCCCTTTACCTGCAGAGAGGAGAGGCAGGTCAGGCAGCCGCGATGGTCAAGCACACGTGTACACATACGCACGCACGCACGCACGCACACACAGACACACACACACGCACACACACACACACACAGTGTGACAGGACTTTTTGAGAAAACCTGCATATTTGCTTTGTGCACAGACATACACACGCCAAGAAGTATTTACATTATGCGCACTTGCATCTTGGTGGATGTTATTATATTGGAAGAAAGAGCTTTTCTCTGCAGAAGAAACAGGCTCATCTGCTCATTCGAAGTGAAGGTGCGCGAGCAGTCCATCTCCACTAATAGCAGTATTCACTAAAATATGTTTTTGTACACAAGGGCCTCATGTACGTGTCTAGGCACATTTTAGGAGTAATTTTGTTGCACTTTGTGCCTAAAAACATTGCATTGTATGTACGAACAGCACCCACATTCTCCCTGCTAAAGGAACACAGGATCTCAAGTTGTGCTTTCCCATTCATGCATATGCATTAATGGGAGGGTCGAGGAGAGATTGGAAGTGTTGCACAAACCAAGAGTGATTACCTATTCCGTTGAATGTATGAAAACTGCGATGCATAGTGCAAGTCGGTTTTGCGGTGAAAATTCTCTGCCTCTGAAAAGCAGGTGTTATCCCAGTTAGCATGTTTCTTTGAACAGGGGAAGCAAGCAACAACAATATTCATCTCAGCAAGACGAGAGACACATGCCATGGAGAGACGTGCTGAAGGATTTGATTGCCTTTGTTGTAAAAAAAAAGTGTATTCCACTTCATTAATTTAAATGTTACAGTCACCCAAACATAATTATTATGGGGAAGAAATAGGCCTGTTATCTTTTGGTTTGACGAAACAAATAGGCTATTTATAAATAGGTCTACTGTACTTCACAATCAATAAACGTGCAATGAATCTACTATTTTCATTGCTTTCAGGCACCGCAGCAGATAGGCAGGGAATACTCGCCGTGTTAACGGCACGTTTAGCGAACGGTGCCAAGCACAGATTACGCGATAAGTCGCAAGGTCAGTACATCCAACGTAAAATACGATGGCACAGCGTGCGCTATCTGCGGTCTGGCTGTGCTCACTTAAACGTTGCGCTCGCTTTCACATTGTTCACAAGACTAGACTATAGACTATAGACTATACTATACGTTACTATCTTGATAATGCGCTTTTAAGACATTTGACATGGATGTCAGACCAGGTTTTTGTTGTTAATTGCGCTGCTTTCCACTGCCTCAAGATAGCAACGTGTCATCTTTGCGCTAGACCACACCTCACGGATGCTCAAATGGGAGCATTTGCTATTTTAAACAACGTGGGTGCTGGATGGGAAAATGACAACTGCAACTGTCTAAAACAAGACACTTAGGTTTGCGCTAGGTGTAAGATATGGCACAAACTCTCCTATTATCATTATGGAGAGTCACTTGTTTTTCAGCTTTCAGAGAGCACAGAGGTACACTATATTAACGCTTCCTCTAAGAGGGAAAGTCAACATGCTAAACTGAGATGCCTTCACTTACTCTTGTACACATGTGCAGTTCCTACTTCAAGAATTATCCTTATTTGCTCTGTGAGAGATGAGAGATGCAGATTTGAGATTTGATGGCATATGGCTTTGTCAAAATGCTTATTAGAGTGGTAGAACTGTCAGTTAATATCCTAAAAATGACAGCCTTATAGCAAAGCATTTGCAAATTGCCAAAGTGAGTGGATGACTGTAAAGAAAAACAAGGTTATGACTAGCTTTAGATATACTGTAATGGTTAATAATGTTTCACACTATATATTTACATTAGTTACCAAAGCAATGGTATCTGAAAGCAAGATATAAGCTTTAGTTGTACAGTATACGTACATTACACAGCAGGATTGCTGATTCGGTGTAAACAGCAATAGTCACCCTTCACTATACACCACAGCATACAACCCAATCTCAGCTCATAATAATGTTTCAGCAATGTTAAAAACAGCTGAGGAAAAGAGGTACTGTAACAGTGGTGTGATTAGAATATATTTGTAAACACCACTATAATGACCACATACTGCCTCTTCAGTCCCGCTGGGGACAACAGAAATAGCACAGTGCCTGGGGAAGGTGTAAACCTTCCATTATGCCCACTACGACTGGACATCTTTGGAGAGAACCTGCGGCCTTTATGTACTGCTAAAAAGAAGCCATGAAATGCAAAGGCTCTGGAAGCACTAACAGTTATATTATCAGCAGTAATATTAGAGCTCTGCACAAACACATTGGGGGCTGGCGGTCGCCTAGCTGAACGCCCCAGGACAGGTTAGCTGGTTGGGATGCAAGCGTAGCAGAGGTGCTCCTCTGTGGAAGATAAAGTGCAGCCTGGCAAAAGTATGATGGGTCTGCACCCCCCAACCACCCCTGCCCAATTCTGCTTGGTGCGTAAATGATTTAGTTTGGAAGAAAAGGTTCCATCAATTGATGGCCCCTGCCTGGCACGCACACACACACAAACACACGGCTCGCTGGAGAATTGTTTTCCCATTTACCGCTGTTACCATCGCTTTTTTCACGGGCTTTTTGTCTCCATCCTCGTGAAATTGGATAGAGAGACTTTTAATCACACTGTGTGTGAAGTAGATATAAAGGAAAAGGTTGCTATATCCACAAGGAGGGGCTGAAGGTGGAGGAGAGTTGCCAACAGACGATAAAACTAAGAAAAAATACATCAGAAAAGATATAATTAACAGGGCTAAAGAGGCCATATTTCAGGGTGATGTACGACTGGTACCCTTTGAGGAGGTCCATGTACTATGCATCTGCTCTTTACCACTAGGGGCACTGGGAGAGCCAGCAGCTGCTGTTGGGTAGTTCTGGGGTCCATTTGGCCGTAGCAGCGATAACAGTGGATCTGTCCTAAAGGTGTGTGCTGCTCTGCTAAGGCCAGCGAGGCTAGAGAGGGCTTTGAGATGAAGGTAGGAAATAAGCATTGTGGGACCCATTAAGGTTTCGGCTGTGTGTAAAGCACCACATCATCGCTTGAGGAAATGTCTTGAATGTGTGCGTGAGTCTGAATTGTCCACGCTGGATGAAATTGCATTCTCCAATCTTAAGTATCACTGCAGCCACTGAATATTGTAGCCAATTTGTGCATTGACTAAAAATAAAAATATATAGGCCTTGTACACACACACACACACACACACACACCTAATGGCTCCACTGTTATTAATTGAAAAGAAGGATTGCCTCAAAAGCACATATTGCTTAACCATCTGTCTATGGTTAGGCGTGTGGTATATTGCTGATAGTGCCACACTAAAGGACAGGTAACACTGCACACATGCCAGGAGAGAACTCACAGCCAAGAGTTGAATGAGGCGTTAAGCCCTTAATGCTGCCACTGGCATAGAGAGCGCTATACTCATTGCTGCTATAGAAACAAAGATGATTAAATTGCAATTAATTTGCGCTGCCCTCTCACGTTGCCGGGGAGATGAGCAGGGGAGAGGGTCTGGGATAACATAAACAAAAGACCGCCTTCTCTTTATATTTGTCACTTGTGTCATCTCCCATCATACTGTCACTTTTCATTGAATGGTCGTGGTCGCTTCTCTAGGGAGGTGACGGGACGCCTCACTGCAGAGTAAAAATAGCCGGTGCGAGGTTAGTAGATCACTCTCGTTGACAGTTAGAGCAGCTTAAATGAGAGGTGTGATGGTTGCTGGCTGTTGCATAATTACGAGCACTCATCCATCATTGGTCGCAGTGTTCTCTGTGTAAACAACCTTGATTAATGCAATCGGATCAATGGAACACAAGCCACTTGCCTGTGGCTGCGGGTTGCTATCGCTCACTATTCAGGGTGTGTGGTGGCTGCAGATGTGTAATCAATGTATTGTGTCTAAACCCTAATCAAAGCCACCTGGGAGCAAATTGCACATCTGATTATCAGTTGGCACTGGGCAGATTTGGGTACAGAAAGCAATGCTGGTTCCCAATTGCATAGGCAACCAGAAGTCAATATTTTCAGCAAGAGACTACAGTATGTGCAGTTTTGAAGAAATGTAACTTTCAGGTCAAAACCCAGGCTACAAACAGTATTTCTGAAGGTTGCTCTTCTGCATGAGGGAAGGTAGGCATATTGTGTACAGTTCAGCGACTCTGTGTAGCATAGGTGGGGAGGGGGGTGTTTCAGAGTGACATGACTTGGGATTCAAACGGATTCAAAAGTCATATTGTCAGGGTGGCTTGAGGGCATGCAGTGTGCCACAGAGAGCTCAGAAGGTGCTACAGGACAGGGCAACAGCCACTCGCTCGGCATCCCGCTCCACACGCAGCTACAGATGGATGGAGAAGTCACGCAGTAGGGATGCGTGCCAGCACACCTAACGGTTATTCAAGGTCACACAAGCGTCTGTGGTTGGAGGGTCAGAGCGTGACCTGGGTCTATCACAGTAAGTCAACAGGGTGGACACCATCTACAGAGACTGGGATTATGTGGCTGGGCTTTGCTCTGCTACAGTACATTGTAAAAAAGCTGCATCTCCTAGAACCATATGACCTTGTTTTATATTTACATGGGACATAATTGATATACTGTATGTGTGTATACTGTAGTTAGGCTGTCATTGCAAATGGAGTATTTTACAATAACACTGCCAGATCGTTTAAAGATATATACAGTCTGCGGAGGAGTCATTTCAAACCCTTACTCGACAAAACAGGGAACCTGGGCTTCTCTTGTTCCATAAGTTATAACAGAATTGCTTCTAAAGGGGGACCTGCCATCATTAAATAAGCGATATACAATAGTTGACTGCTGAGAGTGCCTGACTCAAATTCCCTGGGAAAGAACATAATTATAAGGAGATGGCTCCTCAGGGTTTTTGAAGTGCACATACGCGTGCACACCCACACGCCTGTACACGCAAACACCAAAATATCCATGGTCTGCAGTCCAATTAAAACAGGCTCCCCCGCCTCATTCTTAGCACGGGAGCAGGGAGGGATGATGCTGGAGCTAAGCGCCTCAGAAGAAAAGCGCCTGCTCTGGGGAGACGGTGCACGGTGGACGAGCAAGGGCGGATATGAGAGTTTTGATGCGGCACGGCGCTGGAGAAAAGACAACTGCTATGTGCTGACTAGGGGGAAATCCTTAAAGCCCATGCAGCTTCCAACCAGATTCACATGAAAGATGGGGAAGAGTGCTACTCCCACACCTAATGAGTCTCTCCGTACTGCACACGGACGGAGACACATGATCAAAGTATGGCAGGCTGAAGATGTCCTGTATGTGGTCTGTTTTCTGTGCTTGTGATCCCATATGCTCAGCCAGGTAACGGGCCCTATAGGCAGCCCACAATGGTTTGCGTGCGAGAGAACACGGGCACACACAAAGTGCTGGTCTGTGCAGAAGACGCATTTGGGAGTGTATTTTCGTACTTCTGTGGCACACACATTTTTCAACGTATACTGTAGTAGAGGGTGTGCGTGGGCAGCACAGGCATTTGTGGACAAAAATATTATGCCTTAAAGTTCCATTAGAATGACATGAACATAACTGAATGTAAACTAGTGTCACATCATTGGGGAATATGTGTTGCACGTGCCACTAGCCTCACGTGTGTCAGACCATGCAGGGTTGATAAACATTGCTCTAGTGGTGCATCAGAAGTGTCTAATTTATGATTGGAATGTTTCATTTATATTTACAGCATTTAGCAGACACGTTTATTTAAGCTACATACATTTAGTACATCGTCAATAGCTGAACAAGTCCGACACCAGAACACAGTAAAATAATGATCCACCTGCCTGTCTGAATAAGTGACTTTCAAAACGTTATCATTAATATTGATCCAGAGTGTTCCATTTTGTGGGTGCAGCACTGCTAAAAGGCCGATCACTCATGTGTGGCTGGAAACATCCGGCAAGCCCCCCAGGTTCCTTAGCACAGAGGATTAGCAATAGTCCTGCTGGTGTGGAGCTGTGGAGGAGCCGCACAACATGAGCTCACTCTATCAAGTGTCACCTGTGACCACGCATGTGAGGAGACACTCTGGTATCATCTGGCTCTGCAGTAACAGCCTTCAGCTAATGGTGAGTTACACTGATATGGTTTACAGTTAGAATTAGCTCATGGTTTATGCTTATGTATTATGGGTTTAAACAGATGTCCATTCAAGTGCATTAGAGTTGTATGTTTCACAATACAAATGTTGTCAATATTTGATTGTGCTAAACACCATTATAATCGGTGGGAAAAGACATTTTTCATAATGTCGGGGTTAAATCAAAAGCACACAAACACAGTATATCAACCTTGTTCGCCTTCATCCTGGATATTACCGTTTCTGGCTTGAATGTGCTGGTTATAGCCTGTGCTGCTCACGATGACATAAAACAACTACCAAGGGACCCAGTACCATAAACAATACACACACACATATATAGAGACCTCAACTGGCTCCTTCGCGTCGAAAGGAGCTAGTTGAGGTGGTACGGGCATCTGGTAAGGATGCCCCCTGGGCACCTCCCTTGGGAGGTGTTCCAGGCACGTCCAGCTGGGAAGAGGCCTCGGGGAAGACCCAGGACTAGGTGGAGAGATTATATCTCCACACTGGCCTGGGAACGCCTCAGGATCCCCCAGTCAGAGCTTTCCAATGTGGCTCGAGAAAGGGAGGTTTGGGGTCCCCTGCTGGAGCTGCTGCCCCCGCGACCCGACTATGGATGACGATGGATGGATGGATGGATGGATATATAGAGACAGTAAAGGAGAAGTGAGTGGCCAACATATTGTCGGTTACTGAACTCGGGATGAAAATAAAACGAATGTACTAATGTGTTTGCTCCCATTTTAGGTGTAACTCCATCGCACTTTGCGCCTAAAAACATGCCATTGTAATTTATATGTAAGAACATGTCTAAAACGCTATTCTGCCTGCTGAAGGAACACACGGTCGCAAGTTCTGCCTTCCTATGCATTCATGGGAAGGTTGAGGTGAGATTGGGAGAAGATGCATTTGTGCAAACAAATGCGAAGAGATGCGTGAGGAGAGAGTGATTACCTATTGCGTTGAATGTATGAAAGTTGCGATGCAATGCGCAAGTCGGTTTTGCGTTGAAAATTCTCTGCCTGTGAAAAGCAGGTATTTTCCCAGTTAGCGTCTTTCTTTGAACAGGGCAAGCAAGCAATGACAATATTCATCTCAGCAAGACGAGAGAGACGTGCTGAAGGATTTGATTGCTTGTGTGTTGTTAAAATAAATGTTTATTCCACTTGTATCATTTAAATGTCACCCAAACATAATTATAATGAGGTAGAGTTACACCCATGTTATCTGTAGGCTTGACGAAACATTTAGACAAGTAGGCTATTTAGAAATTGGTCTACTTCATGATCGTCTTTTCCTGAGTCTGCTGTTCCATTGCTTTCAGGCACCACAACTTACAGATATGGATGACTACTCGCTGTATTAACACTAAGCTAGGAGGGCGGTGCCAAGCGCTGATTACGTGATGAGTCGCATGTTTAGTACATCCAACGTAAAATTAGCCACAGTGTGCTGTGTTCACTTTTACGCTGCGCTCGCTAACGAGCGTAGATGAGGCCCTACGTGTTTAAAGGATGCTGTGTAAGATCTAGTACTTAACCTCGAGATATTCAAAACCTCATGTTCAGTGTGTTCACAGCAGGCGTTGTGCATTGTATACATGCACAACGCCTGAGCAGATGTTGTGTTTTGCCTACAATCACACTGTTGGATGAGAGGAAAACTTTATTTATTTTGCTATGATCCAGAGAGAATAGTGCACCTTGTGTTTCTCAAACACTAACACACTGTCCCACAAGATACTGCCATAACAAACCATAGGGCTCCTAATTGGAACCGTGTGTGTGTGTGCGTGTGTGTCTTTTAGAGTGAAGGTGAGTGTCACACATAGTGAAAAAGAGAAATGGAATATCAGCAATTCTGCTGCAGCCACCCGCAAATTGGCACAGACATATCACAGTATGTGAGTATGTGTGTGTGTGTGGGCAGGTGATACACACAGTGTCTCTACACGCAAGTGTGTATTTCATTTGAACACTATTTTCTCTGTGTGCGTGTGTGTGTGTTTCTGACATTAATCCAGCACTTTGCGTGAACAAACCCTAATGCCCTCTCTCTCTCTCTCCTCTGCCATCTGTGTTCCCTGGCATGGACCCTTGTGGTCGTAATGAAGAGGAACACCTTCCCCATGTGCACACCCACACACACACCCACACACAGCCTTTACTCGTATCTCAATGTTTTATCAATATCCTGTTTAGCCAGTACACTGACACACACACACACACACATACACATACTGTACACATACTGTAATAGTAGAATGTAAAACAATAATAAATGCATAAACCAAAACTCAAAGCAGCTTATAATGTTTCCTTTAAATGGACGGAGAGAGCCGGTGATGGAGGGACCTCTGGATTGACCTGAAGCTCATGCACAAGCCAGCCACCCTTGGAACACATATTTATGCTCCTACAGGGACAATACACCTGACATATCTGCCGGAATACGCCGGAACACACTCCGTACCACTCCCAGTGTAGTTTGTGAGGCTGTCTCCAACACACACACACACACATACATTAGCATCCCAGAACACCAGGCAGTTGTCCAGACGGCACACGCTTGTTTGCCTGCTTGCTACAGGCAATAGTGTGCAGTCATGCTTCCACACACACACACACACACACACACACACAATTATGCAGACACTTGCACCCACAGAGGAACCCTATGCCAGCAGTCTGTGTGTAGTCAGTATACTCCCACGGGCACAAACACACACACACACACAGGCACACGCACACACACGGCCACCCCTGTGTCCTCTGCAGGTGGCGGTGATAGCCTGTGCTGGGGAGGTTAATGGCTGTTTGCTCCTCTCAACCTTCATACGTGATTAGTCCTGTCTGTTATGTGGCACCAGTGTGGCATGCTGAAGCCCCCCCCCCCCCCCATAGGCTAGCCACACCATGCTATCGCTGGCCTACACAATGGACGCCACAAGCCTACAGCGCTGGCACAGCTGGAGGCACGCCGCGCACACCGACGCCATGTCAGAGTCATTAACTGTCACTTGTCAGAGCTCTGTGGTTTCTGCTTGAGATTTACTAGACATTGCAGTCTTTAAAAAAAAAACACAAACACGTAAAAACATGTACAAAATATTTGGAGGGGACACATTTATCTAGGTTTCAAATTTAGAAAAAGTTTGGCCAAATTGAAATGTCTTGTATATTATCATTTACTGGCACTATGCACGGCATGCTTCATTACTGCATGCTTATTTAGGAAAATCTGTTTTGAAATACATATTGCAGCCTGAATCTAATCCAAATCAGATGTTCATGGAGACTAACAGTAGCCTACATGACAATTAGGCCAACTGGGGACAATGACATTTATATGAAAGCACACAGACGGTTTAACTGTATCTTGACTGCATGTCTGTCTCTAATGTGTGTCCAGACTTCATGGCCTTTGGGATTGACTTTATGGGTTGTGTGACATTATATTGTTATGATAAAAATATAAAATGCTTATCTGAGAGATCAGACATTTATTCTGACAGACTCTTCCGGTAACATGGGCTCTCTACACATTGTCATCGATAAACCTTGCTAGTCAGTTCATCTCTATATATTCCTTGTTTCAGACTACATTTTTAATATCTTGTCATGTCTGTTGTAATAAACAAAGTAAACCACTACGATAATGAAGGTTTAGCTTATTTTGTTATTTTATTCATTCTACATGAGAAATGCAAACTCTCCACAAGTCATCTAGGTTCTTACGAATGCGATTCAAAATAAACTAGGTATGAATATGAATAGGTAGGTCTATGCAAATAAGACTTTATTCGGAGACCCACGGGTGCCATTTCATGATTCATAAACAGTAACCACATTAAGTGGCCTCATTGAATTTCAGATCAGGAAGTGTCTTAGTATAATCTGAGCAACTGCTAAACCAGCAAACCCCCTCATTGGAAAGCCACACTGGGAGAATACAGTAAACTGTACGTAATGTGCGTTTTCTGCATAGTGTACTGTAACTGTACTTGTACACCTAAATACACCTAAATACTAGGACTATAATGGTAAAAAATACAGTTAACAATATGGCTACACACTTTCCACAGCCAAATGTGGGAAAAGGACACAAATGCCGGTTCTAGTGATGTGCAAGTTGTTGATGAGAACTAGCTATTCTTAGATCGGTAATCCATATGGACTGTTTTTCTGGCCAGGTGCTTTACCAGCCAGCGGCAGGAATAGTTACATAAGTGCATGCGCGTTTGTGTGTGTGTGTAGATGTAAATGTGGGAGCTATAGTCAGGACGTGGATCAGATCCCCTTGGACCATGATTCCATTTGGCTCCTATCTTATATCATATTTTATATCTGAAAAGTAGCGTGGGCGTACTGGCGGTGATCTAATGAAGACCTCTGAGTGCATCAGGCATGTGTGTGTGTGTGTGTGTGTGCATGCGTGCGATGGAGGTGCAGATGAAAGATAGGAGCTGATGGCGTAGACACATCTTAAGGAAGCGGAGAGAACAGGGGGATACCACCCCCCACCACACACACACACACATCAGCCCTACAACACCCCTTCTAGACGTCACATCCAAAAGTGAGTGTGTGTTGCAGAGCCAAATCACACACCCCCCAACCCCCCCACCCCCCCATGTTAATTGCAGAGATAAGACATTAGGCGTGCATGCATTTGTGTTTTGTATTTGCCGCCTGCTATCAGGGACGGCACATTTACACATACACAGCCAGATAACAGCCGTTGATACCTTGCATTACTGCAGATGGCCACCATGGGGAGACAAATTTGCAGGAGTCTGGACAGCAAAGTGATTTATTTTGAACTGAATCACATTTGGGAGTGCTAGAGCTTTGCCACGCCTCTTTCAATATGTCAAGCATACATACAGTACACAACTCTCCTTCTGTATCGCCTTGATGTTCCTTGTGCCGTCCACTGCATACTGATAGGGGGACATTTGATTATGCAGTATTACCTAAGCTTGGGATGCTAACTAATCCATTGGATCAATGTATTGTGACATTATTGACAATGAAAAGACAGCATATGTTTGTATTTTCACTCACTTCTATATATATAATGGAGCTGCATCAGATCCCAGATTAGAACCACTTTTAGAAGTGCAAATAGATATGAATGAATGGGCAGCCACATGTAGTAGGCCACGGGCCATTCATTGATATGAAATCAGTTAGCGCTGTAGGCTGTCTTACAGTATGCTGTAGCATGCACTGCCCACTTCATATTGACACACAGGGCAGAAGCATGTGTCTTAACCAGGCCTGTATAGCACAAACCCAAGTGCACGGACAGGTACTTTAAAGCAGAGCTGGACAATCAACCTCCAGTACAAATGAGTACAAATAAAAAATAAATAAATAAAAAGAAATATATATTTAATAAGGCTGTAGTCTGTAAGGTATGTAGTTTATCAAACATTCCATGGCCCATTCCCTTACTACAGTAGCATGGCCTTGAATTATTGCACTAGTGTTCTGTCTACAAGCTTTCTGCTCATCTGCTGATCTTTTCTACACATTTATTTTAAAATTGTATACTTCAGGGATGGCATTGTATAGCATTTGTGTTACGTTTAAACAGCCAAATATTACAATATTGTTTATGAAGGTACTGTATCTTGCAAGCTGGTGATTTATCAGATACATTGTCTCTTGTTTCGACACTACTTTCAGCACAGCACAGTAGATAATTGATGAATAAATAAATCCAGACAATTATGAAAAGGTATTGTACCACAGTATTCACAGTAGTAAGTAAACATTCATATGCACAATATCACTCACACAACAAACACACCCAAGCACATTCAGCTTTACTTAGGAAAACGCACTGATTACATATTCCTTTGAAGTTTATCTGGGCTTCAAAGTGCTCTTTTATTAGGTTATTTCTGTTTAACATTTTAAGAGATGTTTGGATCCTCTCACATGAAGACACTCAGAGCAACGTCTGGAGGAAAAAAAAGTGTGCAAATTGACCTGAAGGCTGCATTTACTGGGGGGGGGCAGTGATATTGAGTGCATATATTTAATGTGTTAATGTTACACATGGGTGGTATTTCATGTTGGTTTGCTTATAGAATATTCCACATGCAGACCCAGAAATGGCTAGAAATATTTCTTGGCAATATTTCCTATTTTTATGGTGGTCTAGTGGTAACCTGACATGCCAGATGAACTGTTGTCACAACTCCATTTGGGGAGCTCTACATTAAAACTGTTTGTAAAGGGCAGGTACCTGGCTGTTGATTGGATGAACTATCTGGTCGATTTCGCTGTCGGCAAACCTAAATCACGCCCGTACAGCTATAAACACGACTCTGATTGGAAAGTTCAGTTGCTACTCTGACACATTCAATATAATTTCTAGGCTTTCCAGATTGATACTCCCGGCAAAATTTAACTGAAGCTTGTGAGCTCAGAATGGTGTCGCAAGGCTAGTATTGTGGTACATTAATTCATGCTTAATGAAAATCTCCTACTTGCTAAATGTTGCCAATCTAGGGAAGCCAAAAGAAACACAATACAAGATCACAAATAAAAGGCAGGGTATTATCTAGAATGCTGGCTAACAATATTCATCCGCGGCCCCCTACTCCACATATTGAAGTGTATTCTAATGCAAAGCGTAGTATTCCGGCTTTGTTGATGAGAGCGGTTTTCGCCACTTTGTTTATGTTCCTATGGTTCCAAGGCTATGTAGAAGTATCAGATTCAACACACAGAATGGTAAAATAGCGAAATGCGAGGAGATATTTGGTGAATTTGACCAAATGTGTATTAGCTAACAAATAGCTTGCAATAGCTGACTATACTGTACCTTTTATTGAAAACCTCATATTATTGACAGCCCTATATGTGATTTGGACACTGTCCCACCCACACTAGTGCATTTGTGATTCACAACATAACATAGTTATAGCTGGCGTAATAACTTGGGAGTTAGCCTAACTAATCAAGTACTTCTGAGCTCAAATGATAACGCTGACTCACACTATCAACCTTTTTGTACTCCAAAGTGTCTATTACTCAATCTGACTGACATTTATCTGGCAGAGATAAAGTGATGACTCATCGTTACAGCAAGCAAAAAGAAATTCATTTGACGTCAATAAAGTAAATCAAACAGAATGTAAGAACCATCTGTTCAAAGATGGCAGAGCTAGGAATCCAGTTCAATATCAATTTTAGTCAACTAACATTTTTTATCAACTCATCGATATGAAATGGCAACAACACATATCTCTTGAGGGTTACACAAAGAGTATTACGTGTTATAGTAGCTGTGGTTGTAGATTACTGTCTATGTATACTGTATGTGTATACATACTGTATGTTACATGTTATATGTAAAATTTCAGATGGTAAACCACAGAAATAAGATAATGCAGGATTTTTGCACAACAATTGCTATTAATGTAACCACTGGGATGCTTCACATAACTGACAATATAACAATTAATAGCAACTGTAGCTTATCATTCTGAATAAGCTTGATGTGTGTAAATATATGTATAATCAGTCCCCTCCAAGCCTTGTATGGTAGAACTATAGCAGGTGGACAAGCCAAAGGGTGTGACAAGGATCCTCCACATGCTGACCATATGTCATGCCATATCTCATCTTATCTGGAGCTCAGGGAAGGCGCTGCTGGCTGCTGCAAGGCCACGCTCCACGCCCATATCAGCAACGGCAGCCTTGACCTGCCTGGGACCAGAGGGCTCGCTCTGCTCCACATTACATCACATTAAGCTGCGAGAGGATGGGCTCCGTAACAGACCACGACAGACACACAGGGGAGAGGGCTGGCTAAGGCTTCTGCTTGACCGAGCTACAAAAGTTCACCTGAAATATAGTGTTTTTTATTAGTAAAGGCACACGCGTGTAATTGTGGGTACTTTTGGCATTAAGGGAGTAGAAAAGGTCCAAACAAAAAAGAGGTCTGATCTTTCTGTTGATTTGGGCTAATGATTAAATTATAAAATGCCATGTTTTGTTGGTGTTATCCATTTTATCATGTGGCATCTTATAAACAATAAAGTCTCAGAAACATATGGAGATGCAATGTTCAATCTATAGTTTATATTTGGATTACATTATCACGCTTTTTGTTAGGTGCACATAGACCAGTAGTTTAGAATGTTTGCTGCCAATCTCTTAAGACAAACAGCTTGACAAGACAATTAGCGTATATTAGTTTGGGCAATGGAGAAATAAATTACATTAGTAAGGAGAGATAATGCTTGTGTAAAATGTTTACCCAGATCAATATAAAATATGGGAAACTTCTGTAATAATAGTTAGAGTACAAACAACAACAAAATGCCTCTTTATCTTAGACATTCTAAATGATACATAGGCCCATAGTCTAGTCGCGCCATCTATGTTCACTCCAATGGACCGTTTTTTCACAGCAACGGCAGATTGTGGAGCCTTAAAATAGTTAGCATGAATACTAAAAGTACCCTAAAAATTATATTTTAAATGTAAAACTGTGCATTTATTGACTACGAATTACCAAATTATATATATATA
>JAODOY010031612.1:0-22113 GCA_025399855.1 Forbesichthys papilliferus | reverse complement strand
CCTTTATTGGGGGTGTCTTGCTAATTGCCTATAATTTCCACCTGTTGTCTGTTCCATTTGCACAACAGCATGGGAAACTGATTGTCAATCAGTGTTGCTTCCTGAGTGGACAGCGTGATTTCACAGAAGTGTGATTGACCTGGAGTTACATTGTGTTGTTTAAATGTTCCCTTTATTTTTGTGAGCAGTGTATAAGACCGTATATTATTAAATACTGTATATATGTTGTTATATATATTAGAAGACCACACACATTATGCTCCAGCAACAGCATGATACAATAGGAATGCTTGCAGATGCTTTGCGACATTTTGAGATGTTTCTCTAATCACCAGAAGGAACCAGATTATGACTTCATTGCCTTAGACCGCTTCATGACGTCAGATGGGATTAAAGTATGTTGGTCAAAGATGCTACAACAGCAGCTGTTGAGGCTGGAGAAGATGTTCACCATTTTCATTAGAGTAGTTTTTCACAAAATAGTAGGGCTATTTCACTCATGTATTATAATGTCTCGTGATCCCCGTCTTGTGCTCGTCTTTGTTTACCATGTGTTTCAAGCCTGTGGTTCCCTCACACCCCAGCACACCCTGCCCTGTGTGCCCAGTCCGGTGATTTCAGCCTGTCTCTGGTAATCATGTCTAATGTGCTACATCTGTTCCTCGTTGCTGTTGTCCTATGGGTTGTCTTGTCTTTGTGTATATAAGCCCCAGTGTGTGCCGCAGTGTCTTGTCGGTCAATGTGTGTGTTGCTCCCCGTGTTCCTGCCTTTTTGTATTTTTGAATAAATATTCTCATGTTATGACTATGTGTCTCGCATTTGGGTCCTCACGTTGCTGCAGCATGACATGCATACTGTCTATGCTAGTAATGTGTCTGTGTTATTGTAATACATTTAAAATATTATAAAATGCTATTCTTGTGTCAATGTAAATACATGTAAAGCCCAAACATAGAACCAGAATAAAAGTTTTCAAAGACTTCTTTGTACAATGTGATCTAAATGTTCTGTCTGTTTTGATGAAGGTGAACTTGTGTGCCATGCAGACAAATACTGTACCTGCTTCAGTTTAATGGCAATGCATCTATTCAACCTCAAATAATGGATGAATCTGCCTTCAGGGAGACATTCTATAGCAGCAAGCACAGAATAAATAGCTAAAATAAAAATGAAGCAATGTCATTATCGCCCACCAAAAAAAATGGCAAGTAGATCCTTTGCAAATGACATTTACAAGAAAGAAATCACCAGTACAATAAGGAGCACACTTTAGATGCTCAGATCATTCACCTTGAGATAATTAAACTCCCCAGATCTTCGTTGTCGCACAAGAAGTAGACAAAGAAAGAGTGACGGTTGTGGAAGGAGATGAGATGGGAAGGAGTAGAAAGGGCAGTTCTGTGAAACACTAGTTGTATTGGTACTGTCCTGGTGTGTAGCTGTGACCCGGTATATCGGTATCTTGTCGGGAGCCCCAGGCAGCAGAAAGCATTACTTATTTATGCTCGTGGCACAACTCATTCAGACAGAGAGCCACAGACAATAAGTGTAGAAAATTAATGGCTCTGGTTGTGGTCAAATTTGCATTCCTTTTCACCTAACAAACTCACTTAATGAACTGACACGCTGCTATATTGCATTTTATTATTTTAAAGGACCAGTATGTGAGAATTAGTGGACTCTAGTGATCAAATTGCAAATAGCATTCATCTGTATACTCTCCGCTCTCCACTTCCTGTCTAAGCGGTGTTTTAAAATCTACGGTGGCCGTCGGCTGTCATCATCTGCTATTCAACTTGACATAAAAACGCGTTTGCCATACTCTCTAGCCAGCGTTCAGTTTGTCCATTCTGCACTACTGTAGTAAACATGGTGGTGGCGCAAAAATGGCAGCCCCGTTATATGCAACCCATACTATGTATGTATTATTAATTATAAGCTTACATAAATATTACGATTATTTGTTACCTGTGATTATACACTAATAAATACATATTTGTAAATACTATATTCAGTTTCTGCTAATGAATCCTTCTAAATCTTACATAGTGTTCCTTTAATTAAAGAGATCCTGTATGATTTTCTGACACTAGATGTCACTCTATGAGCACCAGCATCTCAGAGCAGAACGCATGTTCCATGGGCACACACACACACAGTACATGCACTAACATGCACATGTCGCTGGCCGGATGAAACAATAAACTGAGAAGATCGGATTACAACACACACAGAGCGAGTGTGATGTAGAGCCCTGCGTGTGCAAACGTTTGCAACATTTCTGACCATAACCGCCCGGTCCCACAATGTATGTGTTCAACTCCTGCCTGCACCCGCAAACAAATAAACTACAAATGACTGGGGGATCGGGAAGTTGGTTGGGTTCCCGAACTAATTGGCCATATGTGCACGTTGCCGGTGCGGGAGAGGTTCTTGAAAATCAGACCCATGCACCAGGACTCTGGTCTACGCCCATCTACTGTACATCAAGAGGCAACAATAGTTTTTTTAGGCCATCAAACAAAGCAGAAACCTCAGTTGTCTACGGTGCACAAAATGATTGGTTAAATAAAGGGTAGTGCCAGGTGAAGCTAAGTCCAGAGTGCATGTTGATGCCATGGCAATGATAACCAAAGGCATATACTGTAGGCTTTCATGAATTTCTGAAAAATGTATTGCAAGATTTGTTAAAATAAGGGTTAGTTAATTTAGAAAAAAATTAATTTGATTTTAGGTAGGGCTGTTAAGCGATTTGAATTAATCTAATTAATTACACATTTTGTGATCCATTAATCTTATTTATCTCATGTATCAATTTGCCTTTTGCTCCCTTACATATATCTAAATCCAGCCAATTACTAATTGCCAATCGATCAGACAATATTTTTAATGCAGGTATGGGGTTGTATGGTGTAGCCTAAACTGTAAGATGATATAAAGATCAACAGGAATCATTACAGTATGTATTACCGCCGCAAAAATAGGCTTGAAGCTTCTTCCTCTTGCATTGCGATCAGTATACTCTTGTCTCCAATATAATCGGCAATCTATATCTAGCATTACATTTTTTTGCCTACATATTATGCTCCTCCATATGGCATTATGAAGTAATTTTTTCACAGCTTCCAAACTAGACAACATCAGGTCCTTCTGTCACTGACAGCTGATAAAGAGTTTGTCTGAATGGAGACCGTCCTGGTCAGACGCACAAGCTCTCACCTATGGCTTGGAATACTATGTTTGATTAGGACGAGGAATGGCATCTGGGTAGAGTGAAGGTTTTGCATTGATATTATTCCTGCTTGGATGCATCATCTTATCTTTTTCAACTTCTGTTATGTTTGTATTCTTCCGGTCTCGTGCTCTTGTTTGGCAGGGTTAGCAAAATTATGAATCTGTTAGTTTTTTTTTTTTAACACGGTATTTTTTATATAATTAATCAAAATAAACGTGTTGTTTTAACAGCCCTAATTATAAAACATTTTAAATGTATGATAATCTGAGAGCCACGGTGTGTGCATGTCATCCTTCTTGTTAGCGTTCCCGGAACCGCAGTATATTTTTTGACTGCCCACTGCAGCCCGCAACAAGCTAAAAATGCCCACTCCCGCAAGGTTTGTGTTGCGGCGTGATCCCAATCCCAATGCACAGAGCCGGCCCAAGCCTTAAAAGTACCCTAAGCAGAATTGTATTTAAGGGCCCCCCACCGCTTCTGCACCGCCAAAAAGGTTCACTGTTGTTGATGATTGATCATTTGCACACCACCTGTAAATCTAACACACCCATTATTAATGTCAGGGTTCCCACTCTAAGTCAAATGTAAAATTATCTGACTTTAACTTTCAGTTTGATGTCCATGTAAAGGGAATATAGGCAGAATGACAATGATAAAAAACTGAATATTAATGTAATATCATTTGACATAGGTGCTACACAAGTAAACAATCAATGGATAAATTATGTTTTGTAAGGAGGGGACATTTTCCTTATACGGGGGGTTTAGGAGTCTCCCCCAGAAACTTTTGAGCATGAAATATTCAATTTCCTGGTCTGGTCAAATTTAAAGCATCACTTTGTGCCTTTTGTACTTCAAATTATGGTGAAATTTAATTTTTTATGTTTAAAAATAACCTGCTAAATTTAGGCATCAGGGGGCGTATTACAGAATGCATCTTATCTTAAAACAAAAGTTAGGATAGGATGAAAAAACATTGGATTTTTCCCTATTTGGTATTACAGAAGCAAATCCTAACAAACTTTAGGAATCCTATCCTATCTACCTTCACACTATCTTATCTTTGGACATCCTAAATACCCAATCCAACATTGGTTATCAACGTTTATGTCTGTTATATAGCAACAAATGCTACTTCTGTTAACAGATTTCTAACTGAGCATTTCTGTTAAATATATTTCTAATCTAAACCAATAAAATGGATAAAAAAACAACGGGCTCTTAACTTCAAGAAGATTGTGTTGGTTAGATATGTTGCCAAATCAAAATATGTTCTTTTTGGTGAATTCTCACCAACGGTACGGTACCGTAATAACTCAGGACATAAAGAGAGTGGGCTTGGTGCGGCATGTTGACATTATCACATCAAAATGCTCCGTAATGAGCAGCCAAAAAACAGAGGTTGCCACCTCGGCTAAATTCCGTGACATCGTGGGCTGTGAATTTTTCGTCAAGTCGGCCATTTCACCTTGGAAGTCTCGGTTGGCAAGAAGAAGGGTATTTGTCACAGTTGGACCACAACCGGGAGTACACCAGACGATGGGTCGGAAGCTCCAACGCTGGCCTTACCAGCTCTTCGGCTACGGTAGTCGAGCAGCTACGGGGTACGGTAGCCTGTACGGGATCATGTCCCGGGGTAGCCTTTATCTGGCAACTAGCGTTTTGGCATCAAAACGCAAAACATCGGCATGGTCTGCCATAAGCCTCTTAATAAATAAGTTCCTTATATTTACATTTTGCTGATTTAGTAAGACAAAAAAAAAAGAGCAGCCATACCGTAGCTAACAGTTGCCAACGTATGATTACTTTAATCTAGCTAACGCAGTGGCAGTTAGGACATCTTATCAGTTGTCCTAAAGTTAGGACTGTTTATTTAAGATTTCGGGAAGCTAGGAGGCTTGTGTAATACACTTTTCCTATCTTAAGTTAGGATAGGAACATTGATTAGATAGGAAGATAGGATTTGCGTTTCTGTAATACGGCCCCAGGTGACAAAATATGATGCAGTAAAGCTTATCAGCCATTCTGTATTGCTTTCAAATTCTCTTGTATATCAAATATTTTTCATGTACTATTATTATCCCTGATGAGTCAAAAAAGCAGACATGCTCGTAACTCTTCTGTTCTCTTCTGTGTATTTTGTTTGTGGAAGTGACCTTTCTTAAGAACTGAAATTCCAAGATATTGCCTGACTTGACCCAAAACATTATTAGATTCCTTGACTTTCCATGCCTGGAATAGAATGTATTAAAATTCCATTATATATTATATACTGTAATATGATTATTTATAGCTAGATTTGTTGCTTACATAATACCAATGTCATCTTATTTTTTACCTTATCATATTTTTACTCTTATCATTTTTCATCTAAAAAGGTAACAAATGTACAACAGTAATCTCGTGTTCAATTGCACTAAAGCTAATTTTTAAGTGGTAACAGCACAAAATGTTATAGCCTACTGAACATAGTGTACTGGATAATCATATAAACCAGTAGACAAATACTGCAATTTGTCATGCAACCATACCTTTACCTTGCTATTATTTGGTATGCTATATATATATATTATATTGATATGTTTTCAAAGATGAATGTGAGTGATAAACTACCAGCTCTGACAGTGCTAGCCAGGCAATAGCATAGTCCAAATAGGCCTACAGCATTTCTGATTGATTACCAACTATTGACATAATCCATCCATGTATTCATCATCTGACTCATTAATTAAGGTTGACATAAGATACAAAAATACAATGATTATTTATTTATTTTTTGAGAGGGGGGCCCCCTGGTGGCCACGGGGGCCCTAAGCAGGCAGGCTGGCCCTGCCAATGCAGTCCTTTAGTGTGATAACATGATGGTCAGAACACAATTACTTTAGGGATAGTTATTGGGAGGAACCGAGTTAGCAAGCAAGATCCTGTAGGAAATTATCCTCTTTATTTTTTAATCTTTTGGACCCACAGGAAGAGCATTTCAACATAACCATAAATACCATAAATACAGGGCTGGGCAGAGGGGTGATGACTTGCAATACTCACAATGCCTCTCTTCGTGGTGGAAGAATTAAGTTTGCCCCTTGTGCACCTAAGACTGTATTTAAGACAGAAAGACCAGCATGTGGCTTTCACCTGTGAACTGTAGCTTCCAATGAATGAGCGACTAGTTGGAGGCCAAGCAACAATAAAATATGAGTCTGGAAGCCATGCCTTTTTCTACACTGCTGAACAACAGGGAATAATGTGTGCATCAGGCTGAAAATATGTTTTGTGAATTTTGTGAATCTTTATCCCAATGTTCAATTCACTGCAAGTGCATGTGGCAGTGAAAATTCAGCACTGAGAATGGTTCTTATAGGTACGTTGCAGGATTGCACATTTTTAAAACATGAATGTGCTTCTTTGAGATTAAAACACCATTACATGAACAATAAGATTAAATACAGAGGCAAATGCTACCCGTGCCACTAGGAGAAATGCTCATTCATACATTTGAACTCTACTTTGCCCTCTATCACAAATAGGTTTTTTGTTGTCACTGACTGGCAAAGAGAAACCTAAACAGCCATGGAGACATAAACAAAATCCCTCTTTGACCTTTTAGAGATGGCATATGAGAGCAAATACTTGAATAAATGCCTACATAGGTGCTTTTTGATAAATGCTACAATCTGAGACGATGGTGGGTCATTTTATTTTTACAGATCCCATAGGAGAAGGACAAATGGATGTGTGCACATAAATGTGCTTTGTAGTCCATTCAAGCCACTGACCTTGATACCGTAATATAACCCCTCACGTCCCCCTAAAACCCATTGAAAGCAGGCTGTGATCTTGGCTTTTGTGCATTTAGCCCTCTAATCATAGACCCCTTTGTATAAGTCACCCACAACGGTCAATGAAATGAGGAATGCACACCACTCCAGAAAAGTAAATAGAACGAATTTGACACCACATATTTCAATTAAACGACAGGGGTGTTATTTACGAATATATGATACTCAATAAACCCCAGAGAAAGCCTTCTGTCAAAATGGTGGGTGGGATGCTTCCATACGTGGAATTTTTGGGTTATATGAACCCTGATCACAAGGTAAAACATCTACCTTCTGCCAAAAGGTTTTCCGGTATGGAACTATATTCAATGCATTTATTAAAAGATATGTCTAGGTAATGTGAAAACACAGGCAGAATGGAGTACCTGCAGCACAATATGGAATGAATATGGGAACACACAATGGCTGATGGCCCGTGGGCCAGATCAGGCCGCGGTCAAACATTTTCAGCATACACAATACGTGCTGCACTCCAACAGGCTTTGTGCCAGTCCACTGATACTGTAAATTAACGGTTTCACATCACTTTAATCCCCCACTCACAAAAAACTATGATTTGGTATAGATGTATTTAAGACGGCTGCTTCGGTGATTGAGTTTGACACTAAAAGGACTTGATTGGAAGCCAGATCGAGTTGATGAGAATTGTGACAGGAACAGCGAGGCGACCATTAAACACTATGCAGGCTCACTCCCGGGCTGCAGCTTAGACATGGATCATGCTAATCTACAGGAAAGGCTACTCTATACCGACCTGCTGTACTACCTGAAACTATGGCTGCCTTGGAAATTACATTATCTTGACCGCTGGACTTTTTAGATGGGTGCAACGGTGTGCCACATAGCACAGACCAAGGCATATTTCTTTTTATCAAATATGTTAATGATTTGGGCAACAGTTAAGCAAATGCGTTCATAATCTTCAATTAATGTAAAATTACATTTGATATGCTTTGGCTCTATATCAGGTTTAAGTTTGCAGCACGGTAGCAGCGGTTTATTAAAGAAAAGTTTCTGTGTGTGTGTGTGTGTGTGTGTCCCATTGTCAAATAACATGTCAGGGTCAGTGCATTGTGACCAATGACACTGGCATCAACCAGGAGTTGGTCCACGGGCACTGCACAGTGGCTGCCCACTGCACCCTTGAGGGATGGGTTAAATGCAGAGGATGAATATCGCAACATGTATGTGACAATAAAAGGACCTTTACCTTAGGAGGTGGCTAATCCTGTTCCAGGACAAATAGTGTGATAGAATACCAAACAAATAACACAATTGGCTACACAGATCAGTAAAGGGGAAAGACATGATATCACCCCTATTGATTTAAAAGTGTTACTCATCTATCAGGTGTATTATTGTTTTCATTTGTGGTATCATGTCTTGCTGTTTAATTCATTCATTCATGATATCTACCCAATCTATCTACTTTTCTCTAAGGCACACCCAAGTAATATGAATTCATATTTAAATACAAATACAGTTACATTACTGTATCAAGTATATTAAAAATAAAATATGTAAAGTATAGTAAAAAGCATAACATTGGGGTAGGGAGGGTATGGCTTTATTGTAGTAGTCATATTAATCTTTAATTGTTTAAGTTCGGCTTCTTCTTGCAAAATTAGATAATGATAGCTGTGGGTGTTTAATGCATTCATGTTGTCTGCAAATTAACTTTTAATACATAAAAGATTACATTTAGAGGAATTTCAATAATTGATGGACACATTAGGCAGACAACATACAAACACTGAGATAAAGACAAAGGCAGAACATTAAAACAATTAAACACAACAGGGAAAACAAGGGCTAATAAACTGCAGAAAGATGATTAATTATTTTTTAGAATAATGTTACGGATGCTCATTTTCTTTACTTAGTCACCAAATGAAATTCAATGTTAATGTGGGTTTTTTCCCCATTTGTGATACAGTAGATGCGTTTCCTTCCTGTGAATGATCAACATGTCCTATACGCCCTTGAAATGATTAATCTGTCTTTCCTTGAATTTCCTGTTGATAAAGTGCAGTTGTAGAGTTCTTTTTTCCAACACACTACTGGAATCACTTTTTTCAAGGAAAGTTAAAATGCATTTATTGAGGATTATTAAAGTATTTTAATAATATTTACAATGTAAGTAGTGCCTTTCTATCTTTATATTACAATTGGCCATAATGTATTATTTAATTCAAAGCTCTAAGATCACTGTATACAAAACCTTTATTCATTTGATTTTTCCCATCAAACAATATACTGATTACAGTTGACAGCTGTAAAGAACTATTGATGTAATGACCATCAGTCCACATCAAGTCAATTGTACTAGTACATTCAATGAGCCAAGAGCACATTAGTGTATGCCAAGGGACTGTTGATGGCATGTATGTTGTTGTCCTGTATACTTTTGTTAAGGTCACCTTTCAAGAATAATTTAATGAGACAGAAGTGTTCACTGATTGAGAAGCATCTACACAACCAATTATAGATACGTAAAACTGAGCACTACATAGTATATATCCTATAGTGAGTCATGGATATACTAAGAATCAATGACCCACACACAATGACTTCAACCTGTTGTAGCAAAACCGTATTGATTCGCCACATCCAGCAAGCTTCATTGCTTTGTTATCTCTAAATTATTTTCTGTCTGACACATTAAAGTGCATAAGAAGCATCATAAATCTGACCTGAAAGAACAGCAACGGCACAGAAATACCAAAGTATCTCTCACTCTTAAAGGTGGAGTCAGCTATCCTGGAGAAAGCTTGTTGATATAATATGTTGAATTCAAAACAAAACAAAAACACCTCTCCATTCAATGACACAGGATGCTCCCCAGAAGCTCCACCTCTCAAATTGGACACACATTGCCATAGGTTGACATAGTGTTGTGTGTTTGTGTTTATATTTACAGAGCCAAGGATGTGTGTATACACTATTTTTTACAATAATTTTTTCAGCATGCACACTGAACGAACATCTAGCCGACTAGTGAGGAGATATTTGCTCATTTGACAAAAAGTGTATTAGCTTACTCCACCTTTAAAGTCACACTTTCTGTGTCACTGGAGCTGCAGTGGAGGACTACAGCTTCACTCAGACAGCTTAAATAGAACTAAGGTGTTGTAAGAGGGATATATGGAAATACAAACAGTTTAGAGGTGACTATATGCTTTCTACTACTAGATCATGTCACATTACGGTACACCACGAAAACACATGCTTTGTGGGCAAAACACACACACACACACACACACAAGAAAGAACAAAGAAGATTGGATTACAACATGGAGAGCAGTGTAACATTGTGTAGTTGTGTCATGCAATTACTTAACTTTATCTTTACATATAACATACTTGTTTTATGTTTAAAATGTCATAAAACATCTTTAAATGACAGTTTTAGCACCATACATATGCCCTGCAATTATATGAAACACCTTTACATAAAGTGTTTTGGAATAACATTTTAACCAAAAAAAATATATTCAGGAGGAGGGGCTCAGATATGCTATAATTAAAATATGATTTGGACATGTTGTAGGCCCCTTCTATTGATCCAATGTACAGTGAAGACCATCACTATTTACTGTAGCAGCTGGTATTGGGTTAGATGTCTTGCTCAGGGATGCATACAGGTCATGTTAGTGATTAAACACAGGACCTTGAGTCTGGGAAATAATAACACCACTAGACCCAGATAATATAATATTAAATAATATTGATTTGTTATACAGTATGCGTGTGCTTACTGTATATGCACATACTATTGACGAGGTCATCTTGAGACCGCAATAGTATTTATTGAAGTTACAGTACATTATTAATCTTACAACCTTAACACAAATCAGCAGATGACGCCATTACAGATTACAAACAGTGAAAATGAACCCTATTGCAAACCATTAAATAGATTTGTTCTCATGAAACAACAACTAAGTTTAAATCAATATTACAGAATTACAGCGGTGAAATGGGAACCAATGGTACATTAACTGTAAAGCTTTCGTTTTTCTAAAGCCTTATCTCAATGCGGAGATGACACTGCAGGGAAATGGTTTCACCCTTGGAGGAACATTATCTCAAATATAACTCCACACCTTGAATATAGCAATTACAGCCACTTACATTCAAGACAGAATGTATGTTCTTAAAATGTCAGTAGGAGGTGAATGGTAATTTGCTCTCTTCTCTGGCGTTCCACAACTTCTGAGCTGTTTGCTGATGCTGCACTACCTAACTGAAAAGAAATCAATTTTAATCTTCCATTTAATTTGAAAATGTTAGTTTTGTTGTTGTTTTGCATGTCTCTTCATCCAGTGAACCTATTGTTGTTTTGCATGTCTCTTCATCCAGTGCACAATAATGTTTCAGGCATTTTACATAAGCCTGAAAGAAGTATATGTAAATAGCAAAATATCTTAATTTACCCAAATTATTCTGTCTACTGCTGTGGCCTGATATCTCATGCAAACGGTATATGTACACTTGATATCATGGTACTTTGCTATAGTATCACATACTGTATATGGTACTGTAATAATGGAGCTTTATAAAAGTTCTAATCACGAGTGATGTCTATGTTATTGTTCCTGAGTAACTTACTGTTCGGTTGAGTTTTAAGGCATTGCAAAAAAAGGCTTACCTGATTATGATTCAGCTAGCAAGCATCCAAATCCCTTCGGAACCCAGGCGTGTGGATTCCCTGTCAAGGTCCGACGGTGACAAGAAGACTAATTACTCCATAATATGAATCATCCCTCTCTTCCAGCCCTAGACAAGGGTCCTGTATCGCTGAGAAATGGCTGGGTGATTACAATGTGGCCTGGTAAGCATTGGGCATACATACAGATTAACCTCAGACCAATCCATCAAAACAACAATAAAATAAAAAACAAACAGTTAGGCTTATCAAACTGCCTCTTAGACCATTTCTTCAAGCCTGACTGCGCTTCCCTATTAGAATAATGTCGCCAAGGATACCTTGAGGTTTGTAGCGATACATATTCAGTGGTCTTAATATTTTATTTCTGTTGTCAAACCTAGGCTGGGAAAGTTTGAGAATAACTTTGTTCTCTTCATTTTGATTCAAATTGTCCATTCACTTGTCCTCACATATTCTTCACACATTGTATTTATTATTCCATTTTACAATATAAGGGGGAAAATACTATCTCAAATGAAATCTTGATTGTTATTATGTGGACTTCTCACAATTACATTTTCATGCAGCTGTCACTGAAATGCAAATGGCCATCATTCTCTAAAACAACAAATTGAAAATATGACTTCCACTGATTTTTGAGCAACTTTGAGCGAGCTACAGCAAAGTGACAGGATATACACTATCTATTTCCATGTAATATGATGCTAGTCTGCCTGGAACACTTAAATGAAGACCTGTCTCAGCCATCAACCTGATAATGTCCTTCCACCTCACTAATAAAGGGTGATCAATAACAATTAGTCGCTTCTGGTGGCAATTGAAATTTAAATCACTTTGATCAATGAAAGTATGACAGGCCAAAGATAATTTTGTGGCACAGCTCTATATATCAAACTTTGATATACTTAAAACTATATTTAAATCGTATAAGAGGAGGATGGATGTCGTGCACAGTACTTCCAACTTGCTGTATTTTCTCTTGTTTGTTGCCAAGTGACAGAATAGTACAGCCCTGGGGCATTTGATTTCCAAAGAAAAACATTTGTACCCGTTGCTGTATTTCTAACATTAAGTCTGACATCACCAGAGCTGCTCATATTGCTTATGCAGCGGCCTGGCGTAGTGTAAACCACACGTGGACTGACATATGGAAGAGGGGATGGACAGACCTGGCCGGCCATTGGCCCCGGCTGGAGGAGACAAATGTGACAAGCAGCGAGGCAGAGAACGGAGCCCGCCCATGATTGATACAGGTGCCACCGTGAGAGGTCAGAGCCATGCCTCAAAAAGCGGGGCCATCGATTCTCCTGCCCTTTAAACAAACAAAGGGACATATCGCCACCTAACCTCCACTTTGCTGTTATAGGCTCTGACTTTCTCCTACCCCTCTGAAATAACTCCTGACATCCCCTGTACAACGTCACAGTTAATGAACAATGTGGCATTTGTCTAGTGTGGTTATTATTATTTTTGTTGCCATTTAGGCTTCCTTGGCTTCTTTATCTGTTTATGGTATATCTGCAACGTGTTGTTTGTATACACACACATACTTATTTACTCATATACTCATAACTATATCATTACTATTATTACTTTTATTACCCGTAACAGATACATCTGGTGTACTATTTTTTCTTTTAAATGTTTTTCCTGTCTCCATTTGCCTGGTGCCTTTTTCCTGACAGATCACTGTTGAGAATTGCCGGGGCATTGTGAAATATATTCCCCTCCTGCTAAGGCAGCTGTTTAGATGCAGTCATTAATAAGGGAGAAACCATCATGAAGGAAAGAGCTCTCTCACCACCACTAACCGACCAATCAGAGGTGAGACAAACCACAGTCAACACTTAACTCCTGAAACAGAGCATTTTTATTTATTTATTTTACCTGGGAGGGGGAGAAAACACAAACACAGATTTGAGGGTTCTGCAGATGCTTTCAGCCTCCTAATCTCTTGGAGGGCCAATAAAGTGAAATGAGGTCTGTCATTTATCGCTTGTGCCACCGGTATGTTTCAAAAGTAACCGCGGTGAGTGCCGGACGTCTGTTTACGATGCGATTATCTTTTCCCAACACAGACACCAGTGCATTGGAAGAGGGAGTTGGGGGGGAAAAACAGTAAAGGTCAAACCATAATAATGATTTAAAGAGACTTTAACCACCTTAAATGTCCATCCTCACAATATGCACACTGTTCACTTTTAACATCCTACTGTATCCTGCATGTGGTTTGCAGGCATATGTTAGTGCCAGATAGCTGGGAGTACAAAGTCCACAGTGGTGTTCATCCCATTTTCCCTCCTGCTGAGCAGGAAGTCGAATATTTAGAAAAATTACTTGTGTGATTGTGGTTTAATTTTCCAATGCTGCATTAACCCAATATGAGGAGATATATTAGATTGTTTCATTTCCTAAATGAGTAAAGCCCTGCCGAGCTTAATTCAGATTTTTGAAGATTCTTTATGTTTGCATTCCGGTAACACAATTTGCATAATGAGGTTTGGAAAGACCTCAAATTGCATTAAGTATTTGGATTTTTGATTGGTATCTAAAATTCTTGCGAACACACTCCAAATGTATTGTATTGCATGTTCGAACACAGGTGGTCATAGACTGAAAGCTGTGAATGAAATACTGTTCACAATGCAGCCCTGCAGTCTAGCATGGTGTTTTGACCGAGGGCTGTTAACATTCATACACTGTGTTATATTTTACATTATTGGATTTGTGAATTTTAGCACAGAAATCTAATATTACCTCGAGAAGATGAATATGTCTTTGTGACCTGGAAATGATTGCATCATTCAGAAAGGTGTTGTTCTTCCAAAATCATTTACCAAAGAAGGAATTCTTCTCCAGAAATAAATAATAATAATAATATGTTTAATTGTTTACTATTTGTTACTGTTACATATCATCTTTTTTGCACTTGCACTACAGGGAGCCATGAAAAAAGTGTCGTTTTGTTATTGTAATATTAACAATTAATTCTTACATAACGATAAATATCTGCACACCTATCTTCTCATTCCCTCTGATCTGTTCCTCTCACAAACACAGAGGAAGGACGTAGTAACTGAGTTCTACCTTTCTGCGTGTTTCAAATAACTTGTCTAAGCCCTCAGTGAGCGGTCCATTAGAGGTACATAAGCCATGCTGTATACATGGGAGTAGAAAGGTCATCTGTTAAAAAAGAAAAAAAAAACATTAAAATCATGGTGACATTTAAACGCATGTTTCTAATCAGGCCTGGGTCCAATAATATTATGGTTCAGCAATTCACATCAACAATCACTAAGCTGCTACCAGAGACTACCTTTAATGTACTGTAGCAACCCTCTGGAGGGATTACGGTGTGCGTTTAGATCCTCTGGGAGCTGGAGGCTAGGAGAATAATTGTGTACATTCACGGTGTAGTACATTCATGAGCAGTTTGGACAGGAGCAGAGCTTTACGCTTCTTTTCACTCAAGTTGAGTATCAAAGTACTTGCTTGTATTTTCTCCAGGCCGTCCAAACACTTCAGCTACTACTGCTTGTCATCCTGGTCCACCTGTGTATGCGGGGGAAAAGAAATGTACAGACAAAACATTTCCTCTTTCCTGTTAGACTCAGCACATTCTAGAGCTGTCCCCAGTGGATTTAAAGTTTTTTAAAACCCCTTGGCCAACGTCTACAGGGTTTGTTTATTTATATCCCATCCAGCCGTGAGACAAACAATTGTTTCAGTCCATATATTTGACCAAAGTCTGTTTGGATGCTCATTCTGCTTTGGGGATGAGTTTGGCAGCGGTATGTTGACAGTCATTTGCACAATGGGCTTCCGCTTTTCAAAAACCTCCAGCCAGTAATTTGCTCATACATCTTTGTGAACAGCTCTCCCAACGATAAAAAAAAGCCCTAAATCCTGTAGCAAAAACACGGATTTGGCACTATAGACGGAAGTTTTTTTTATTTTTGTTGGCGGGGAAGATGGTGGTTTCGGGGAGCGGGTCTGAGGCAGAGGAAGTGAAGCTGTTTTGGAGGGAATGTATACAGTACTTCCTGTGTCTCTGAGGTTAATTATTACAGTACCGACAGTAATTTGCTCTTTGTATTGGTACTTATCTCCCCTCACAGCTGGCGTGTTTTGCAGAGTGGACGCCCATTAATCAAACCCCTCTCCTTTAGGAAGTTGGGCTATCCATCAACTCTCTCTCATCCCTTTTCTATTTCTCTCTCTTCCTCTCTCCCTCCCCTTTGCCCCCAGGTAACTTGTCAGACCTACATAGTGATAGACATTTTCATTTTACATGCCACGCACACCCTTGAATAGCATTTCTGCATTCTCTGAAGATGATGGGTTGAGTGAATTATGTGTGCAAATTGGAGCGTTTTAGAGAAAGCTGGTGTGATTGGCTGAAGTGGCTGTTTGTCTGTCACTCACAAAGTAAGAAAGTGAATGTAATAGTTTTCCATCCACTTGGCTGGCATGGAAATAGCATACTTGTTCTCAGACTGTACCATTAGCTAGTTGAATCTGGCTTATTTTGCTTGTCTGTCAATGTATTTGAATCAAAATGGCTTTGGTAAAAATGTAAATCCACACAAATTGAAAGACGACATAAACCAGCGATGGTTTATTATTCCCTACAATTTGACCCTGTACAATGCTGTTGTTCTCCACTATGTCAGGTTATACGGTATCAGGTATCAAATGCTACCCGTTCTCCAGTATCACAGCTAGCTCATGTAATGTTTTAAAGCTAAAAAGAAATACTTTTTATTAAACCATTTATCCTTAACTCTTTACAGAATGAGCTATGCCTACACAAGTTTAATGGATTAACTGAGTAGATATACAGAATACACCAGCATACAGTCTACGCACTGCTGTGCATTGGACATATAACTCAATGTTTATCTAATGTACCTTCCCTTGAACTCATATTAAGAAGGGGTTTCACTAACTGCTTGTGGTCCTTTGTCATCCTACATGACCTTCTACTGTACATATTGTAATTCAACAGCCTACCATCATCCCAGCTGGTTTTGCTGTGCTGTGGATATCTGTGAAACTGTAGGGGATCTGTCAGCAAGCAGCCTCTAAAGACCCTTCTCAGCCCTTTGTCTGGGAGGCACAGCATTGGCAATACATAGAAGCTCACACATGCGCACAAACATGCTCTCACTTACATGCGCTTGCACACACACGCACGCGCACGTGCACACACACGCACACACACTCGCACACACACACACACACAGACCAAGAATCGTCTTCATGTTTATATGAGCGCTATAGCCTTGCGTCGTAAATAATCCAATCTGCTCAAGACAATGCATAAAGGGTCTCCGGAGCAAAATGGCCTCTTGCTCCATCATGCAGCTAGATAAAAGGAATCCCTAGGAAAGAGAAAACCAAGGCATATTTCGTTGTGTTGTGAATGGTTCCTGATACTCAAGTGTATTGTAAGGTGTATTGCTTGTGTGTATTGTGGTGTGTATTGCTGTGTTTGTTGTGCTGTATATTGTGTTGTATATTATGTTGTGTTTTGATGTGTGTATTGTTTTGTGTATTGCGCTGTGTAGTGCGTTGTGTATTGCGCTGCGTACTATGCTGTGTTATTGCGCGGCGTATTGAGGTGTGTACTGTGTCGTGTACTGAGACGTGTACTGAGGTGTGTATAGTGTGGCGGAGGTGGCGAAGCAAGAGAGAACAGAGAGAGAGGTTTGTCTGTGTGACAGACTCTTGCCTCCAACCAAAAAAAAGAAAGGAAAAAAGGCACTTATGCTGTTCTTTGTGTGAGCAGAAGCACAAGGGCTCAAGCTGAGTAAAACAATGATTCAAGGTTGTGTTGATAAATGAGCATGTCTGCTCTGATAGCAGAAGGTCATGTGTGTCGGCCCCGAGTGAACGTCTGCCATCTAGCACGCAGCCAGGGTGCGCTACCGGCATGCCGGCACTCACAACAGTTCTTCTTCTGCGACTTTTGCACTAGCCATTGGCTAATAATCCTCTGTATCGTGCATCAAGTTCCCAGCATGCTCTCGCTGGGACTGGGAATGAGAAAAAGACAAAAAAAACGTCTAGTTTAATGGCGAACACAAACGCACATAATGGAGGCACTGTCATTCTTGGGAAATCAAACTTTTCCAAGCGGTAGAAAGGAAAAAGAAGTGAAATGAAAATATTGTTTATTAATCCCTGTGGTGAAATTCTCTTTCTACACTCTGATTGGCATGTAGGTAAACAGTGTTGACAACATTAATGTTCTGCTATTTTATTTTGGCTTCTGTGCACACGGTAGCAAACAATTAAAAAGAAAAACGATACAATCTCTTTCGTTTGAATTGCTGGCTGATACATACAGTACAGTAACATAGACATCCTCCGTTTTAACAGCTCATTATTCCTTAAATGCTCGAAGTGACAATGAAAGAATAAAAAGAGGCAGAGCTCTTAATACGCACTTCATATGGAACCGGACAAAGTGCTTCCCAGAAGCTAAAGGCCATAAATAATCTCTCCTTCTCAATCATTGTCCTCTCTCTGGAAATGTCTGCCATCATTCTGCATGACTCCCTTCTCTACCTTATACATGTATACTCTATATACTAGTGTTGTTATTCTCTTTCTACCCATTTTCCCCATGGTACGGGTACTCTGTTTGACAAGTGCTTTACCTCTTTCAGCTTTCCTTACACAAACAGGTCAGGGGTAGATCAATAATGTGTGTGGATAGGCTCTTATCACTGTCCAAAGCATACCTTATCGGCACTGCTTAAATGATGTTTCGTGAAAATTCCTTGAAACCTAACCCTCTCAAAGATGGAAGACAGAAATGGTTGTCCATTTAAACATCAAATGAGTTGACGCTAAATACGTTTCACTTATCTGATCCCAGACACAACAAAAGAAGCTTTGGAAGTCAAATACATGAGTATCTTCAGAGGTTTCATTCAGCAGGAAAATAACTAGATTCATTATAAATGAAATGCATTGGAATGACAACAGCAGGAGCTAAAGGGCTCACAGCAGCTGACAAGTACTGCAAAGATGCCAAAGAGAGGTTAGGCTGTTGGTGGGATTGGTGAGCAACTATCACTTCTGTGTATTTTCTTGCTTCTAAATTGATTTGAACATATTCTAGCAATCAGTTTAATGACTATCGCTCACTGCTTTAAACATGAAATACTATGATTGTATCGTTGCACTTGTTCCTTGGCTAAATGCATACTGTGATTTCACAGTGGTTTAATTTTAGAAATGATTTGCACCATAGCTGATTAGGTTGAAAATATGCAGTGAAACGGGATACATTTATCCGTTCATCCGTAGGTTGTGATATGACTTTGTCGAGCAAGCTCCTCCTCAGGTCAGGAAATGACTGTGACCTTGACATTTGAATGGTTCTATAGACAATATTTTAACTATTTTCTATGTAAAGATATAGTGGAGTATTTGTATCCTGTGTAGAGAATGACATCACACTCCCTCTGTGTGTGTGTGAGCAATCCAGGCGCCTCTGTTCTGTTAATAATAATAGTAATAGCCAGTCCAGTCGTGCGCGTGTGTGTATGTGTGTGTGTGTGTGTGTGTGTGTGTGTGTGTGTGTGTGTGTGTGGGGGTCAACAATGCATTTGTTTTGGTCGAGATGCTGGTGCTTAGTGTGACCTCTAGTGGCACACAGGATCATATATAGATACCTTCAAATTAATTAATACAAATACAGTTTGAACATACTGTATGGCAGGTAAGTAAATAGTGTTGTATTTTAGAGGAGGGAAAATTTGATTTGCCATGAGCCAGTCACTCAGTTGATCCAGGATAACATTTTACATAAATGGCCAGATAATAATAATCTGTCTAATAAGGTTTTCAATGTTTACAAATGACCCAATATAAAGGACACTCAAGGTGTGAACATTCTTCTTCTGTGTCTCTGTGCGTCAAGCCATGTAGCCTTTTATGTTAAACCTACATAGCTAAAATATCAACAGACACTTTTACATCACATTTAAGTGGGCATTATTTTAATGGCCAATGCTGAGTTTTAAAGTTTGTAAATATTATTCCCTATCCATTCCCCAGCCTCTCAATGCCTAGGGCATGCTGTAAGGAGGGATCGTGTTTTCATTTGGGTATGGCTCTTAAGCTATATGCACATCACTTCCTTTATTTGATCACTCGTGTATGGCTCTGAATATCTATTTGTATGCAAAACAGGACAGCGTACTGTCTGTACAAACAAGGCAAACACTACACTGTTGATTTTGCATTCATACATCATGTAGAAAGGAAAATGCTAATTAAAATGTACAGACTATATTTAAGTAATTACAATGTAATTAAATTAATAAAAATGTAATACAAGAATAATATACAAATTCTATGTAATGTATGATGTTTGTAGATAGAATGACAAAACAGTTATTTTAAATTAAAATGAATGATCAGAGCACAGGTGGTCTATACACCTCACCTCCCACATCACGTCAGTCTTGAAATTAAAGTTGTTTGAAATGAAAAGTGGAATTTCAGGCTTGCATGTTTGTGTCAAATTGCTTCATGGCACTGTCTTTGTTTTGATGTGATGTATTATTTGCTCATGCACTGCCAGTCTTACTTTTATTATAGCAAGATTTTCTGTTTACTTGAAAAATTTGACCCCCCAAAGATCATGTTTATCAAAAAAAGAGAGCAAAAATCTTTAAATATTGTACATTTGGCTTACAAATAGCTCATGTTTTCAGTGGCTGAACCCTCTAAGCTATCACTCTCTACTGGCAGGAACACCGCTAATAGAATTTAAATATACTATTCACTGTACACAGTGTGAAATTATAAAAAATGAATAAACAAAACTACATAACTCATTACAGTACACACAGAACAACATTGAAACATTCATGGTGTTCTGTTTTGTTTGTCTGTAGGCTACAGATTAAAATATGAGTTGAAAATGTCAACATAATCATTTGAATCCAAATGGTTTACACAATAATACATTAACAATACATTATCGCAAACAAAATCAGATTACTTCTCCTCTTGTGTATAATGTGATTTCATGTTTCTGCTTGCAAGCATGCAGCTACATTTTCTAATAAGAGTGATTTGGTACCCTCTTCTGGCCAATGTTAACATTGCAAGAGCAATAACTAAATAAAATAAATAAATACATACATAAATAAATACGATTGAATACAAAGTTGAAGGGTTTATTTTACTAAAGATACAGTAATGTTTAGATTGAGTTAGCCCCTTTAAAACACAAAGGACAGTACAGAAGACTGTAGGGAAATGAGACTATCTTAAAATATTTGAATGGTAAAATACTTCTTTGAATGCTTTATTGAATCATGTGTACTTCATATTGTCTCAATGTAGAACCTTGAATTTCATGCATAAGGGGCAGCAGTGGCGTAGTGGTAGAGCAGAGTGACAGATGATCAAGAAGTTGCTGGTTTGAACCCCGCTAACTCCTGCTTCTTGTGTCAATGTGTCCTTGAGCAAGACACCTAACCCTAACCACTCCGGGTGGCTGGATTTTGCCTTGCATGCCTGACATCAGATGGGTGAATGTGAGCACCACCATTGGATTTATGTGTGATTGGACGAATGTGAGGTTATACTGTAAAGACCAAGTGAAGGACATTCTTTATCAAGTGTGAAGATCACTTATGTAAATGTTCTATTAAACATGTTTTAATAACTGACTGGTTAAGATTCAATTAACTTTCATCCATCCATCTTTATCTGCTTATCCAGAGTCGCGGGGGCAGCAGCTTCAGCAGGGGACCCCAAACCTCCATTTCCAGAGCCACATTGGAAAGCTCTGACTGGGGGATCCCGAAGCGTTCCCAGGCCAGTGTGGAGATATAATCTCTCCACCTGGTCCTGGGTCTTCCCCGAGGTTTCCTCCCAACTGGACGTGCCTGGAACACCTCCCAAGGAAGGCACCCAGGGGGCATCCTTACCAGATGCCCGTACCACCTCAACTGGCACCTTTCGACGCAAAGGAGCAGCGGCTCTACTCCGAGTTCCTCACGAATAATAATAATAATAATAATAAACTTTGAAGTCACAAAATTGCTGAGTTGATTGTAGACAACCGTCTCAATAATCTAGCTAAGCTTCTCACCCTATCTCTATGGGAGAAGCCAGCCACCCTCCTGAGGAAATCCATTTGGGCCGCTTGTACCCGTGATCTTGTTCTTTCGGTCATAGCCCACCCTTCATGACCATAGGTGAGGGTAGGAACAAAAATTGCCCGGTAGAGCGAGAGCTTTGCCTTCCGGCTCAGCTCTCTTTTTGTCACAACGGTGCGGTAAAGCGATTGCAATACCACTCCCGCTGCTCCGATTCTCCGGCCAATCTCTCGC
>JAODOY010031594.1:0-22123 GCA_025399855.1 Forbesichthys papilliferus | reverse complement strand
CCCCCCCCCCCCCCCCCCCCCCCCCCCCCCCCCCCCCCCCCCCCCCCCCCCCCCCCCCCCCCCCCCCCCCCCAATAACAGAAATAAAAATTCATGCTAAGCAATCAAAATGAAAAATGGTTGTTCTGCAAATCACCGGAAAGAAGGAGGATTTAATGAAAAGGGAAGGGCTGAACAAGGGAGCTGTTGAAAATTCAAAGACGCTTTGGAATAATTACATATTCTGTAGCAGGGCTGTTAATTGTTCGTATTCACACACACTGAATACGGATGTACCATCGTTGCCACCTTCGGGCATCCGCTGAAGAGCAAAACCTCTCATTGTGATGACAAAAGCCATACAGGCTTTGACTTTCTGTAATGGAAGCCACACTGGGGTTCTGAAGTTACAGAATCCGAGAAAGCCAACAGACAAATTAATAACATGGATTGCACCGTGGCTATTAACTCAGTGATTGGCAGTCCTGAAGAAGAAAAAAAACAAAAACACACAAAAAAAAAAATTCTCTAAAGTAATATCTTTTGTAATTCACTGTCACACAACTATGAAATAGTGCAGTCAGGAACAATAAAGTATCCTGAGGCATTCTTAGTAACAGGCATGTCACATACACACATACTCTGGAGGCTTGTATCGTTCCTGTCTTGCACAAACAAGGTTGAATTATTGAAGTGGAAATCTACCCTTATATATAAACTATTGGAATTACTGATGACAATTTACTTGCGTTTCTGTGAATGCTGCATGCGTTTGCCTTTGTATACAATGAGCATCAGAAAGTCCAAGTCTGCTGTACCCCCTTCCATATTTCACCCCCTCGTCACGTTTCATTCTGTTCTAACTTTCATCATCCCTTTTTTCTCTCCCCTCCCTCTACATCTCTCCCAGGAGCCATTCGCACACACCGCTCACATCCTATCTTGCACACCATCGGTGTCGTCATTCGTCAGAACATAACTGCAGTACACATCTTCACTCGCTGGCTATCTCCACACAAATCGAGACCTTTAAATAACATCAGTAATAATTTCAAGAAGCCTGTTTGGCTTTAGACTTCATGTTTTACTACCTTATTAAACTGCTGAAGTAAGATAAAGTAGCATCACACATTAATCAAAGGAGTCATCTACACAAATTGTTAGTTGCAGCCTTACTTACAAGCACATGGTGTTTACGCTGGATTTCCTTTCATTTTGAGGAAAGTGAAAACATTTTACGTGAAAAGAAAAGTATGATAATGACCAGATATTACACTTTTAAACCCCACTGTGTCCCCAAACAATCTACAAGATGCATCACTAGGGCTCATTCACAAATGTTTTTATTCACATTTCACTCTTCATAGAAACTGTAATTAGTGAGAAAAAATGAATTTGCCTTTTTGCACGTAACTAATATACTACACTGTAAAAAAATACACTATTTCTATTATTTTATTGTAATTCAAAATCATTAAATTTACAAGAATATAGTTTAACAAAATAATTCTGTATAAATGAAAAATACATTAAATATCTGTAATGACAATATAACAGATTTATCTGTAAAAAGATGTATGTCCCTTTTAAACTGTTGACTGAGCGTCCAATCACGGGCGTGGATATTGCATTTTGCGTAAAACCATGAGGGAAGACCAGCTTAAGAGTAGTAGTGATTTTACAAGCCACACATCCAAAAAAAAATGTCGGCAACCTTAAAGGTGCATGTCAGCAAGACTCCCCACCACATTTTACAGTTTTGTCTTTTCTCAGTGTTGGCTTTTCAAAATTAATGGGGGTTCCTTTGTCAAGTTTTAAATGTGAATTGTCTTAGAATTACAGTATGTTTTAATATAATAACAGTAATTATCTGTACTGAAGAATAAAAAAAAAAAAGTTTTTTGAAGGGTTGACTGTCTCCTTACAAGGAATTAAGGATATTTCATGTAAAAATACAGAATAATATGTTAATGGTACAGAGATTTACAGATTTTTAATTTTTTATTGTTTTTACAGTTTAATCTTTTAATACAATATTTTCTCACTTTTTTAAAGGTTTTATATCCATTTCCGTTCCGTTTTATGGTAATTTCCTGGCGCTGATGATGACGATCATCCATATTTCTTTTTACAGTGTAATATACCCATTAGCCATAGCCAAGTTATAGAGACTACTGTTAATCGACTGCACTGGTAGAACATAATGTAGAACATATTGTGAGGTAAACATGCAGTAACTGGCAAAGGTGTAGATGGTAAGAGATAAATACACATTATATTTAGGGCAGGCTTGTCTAGTAGTTAGGGTGGCCGACTCCTAACTGATCAACAGATACTACTTGTAGTTGCATTTACTATACTGTATTTGAAATAGGCAACTGTGAGTGTTTGAAGGAATTGCCTCTTAAAATGTAGTGCAACTGCACACCTGGATTTACAAAAATGGGAATTTTGTCAATATTGTCTCATCGCAGATCAGTCCTATTACTTCGTGTACAGCTCAAACACATTTTAGGGTGCAGTTACACTTTAATATATGGCACCCAGGTAGACCATTGTTTGAGCTAATGGTGCCCGGCTCCACAGCAGACTGAATGACAACACGGTCACCCCAATTAAGCGTGTTCGTTCCAAGATGTCCCGAGGTGTCCTGACTGTCACCTGTGGCCAAACTACCTCGTCAAATTTTTGCTGGTGCCTCTTTAACTCTAACTTCATTAAACTACTTACTGTAAAAACATCACCTGGATCATCACAATGAATATTTTGCTCATTCTCTTTCTGGTCATTCCTTCTAAATTCTTTGTTTAATCGTTTATCTTTCTTAACATTTATACATTTCTCTTCCTAAGCTCTTAGACATGGTCAGGGTGTAGGCTATGCGGCCGGTATGACAATGATTCAGCATTAGACACCCCTGCAGTATAGGAACACATTGACCCCTCCTGCTCGATTCATGAATCCCACATTGATTTTTACCAATGATTTGTTGAACTAGGCCCACAGTGCGGGCTTTTACTGAGCCCTGATCCTACACAATGGAGCTTAGCGCTGCTGGTGCTCTGCTCATGCTGCTACCCAGCCAAACACAGTATCCAGAGTATTGATTGATGGGTTTAATGTTTTCCTCTTGCACTATTCATTCAACAGGTGTCGGCTAACTACACAACAAGTCAAATATTAGCACTCTGTGGGATACAGATGTACACTTGTACTCTACCCATCTTTATTTTTATAACAAGGGGACTGTGTGTGAGGTCTTGGCCTTTCTTGTCAGGAGAGAAAACATGTGTGGATTTCCATTGAAAACTATGTCTATAGACCGGATTAGCAACACATACAGCATTCAGAATGGAAATAATGCTGACCTCACACTAGAGGACTTTGAAAATATTCTAGAAAGACTTTGAAAAGACTAAAGTCAGACACCCTCTCACATCTAAAGACAATTGTGGCATTAGTCACAAGGATCCATATATACTGTATCTCATAGGAATCATAAAGTCCAACAAAAAAAAAAAATAGCCTAATAGTCTATATGTTCAGATGGGCAGAAACTTCCCTTTGATAATGTCCTGTAACTGTTCTTGTGTGAAGGTCTACACTGACATATCCTCTTATAGTTTGGGCTTTAAAGAAAAGAAAAAAATCACAAGTTTAGGCTATTTGCCCAAATGCTTGAGCTATTATTTTAGGCAACGACATTTGCATTCATTCTGACTACAGTCTCTTGTTGGCTTCGCACTTGCTGCAGTGTTCGCAATGGAGGTTTTTCTTTTTTATTCTACCTTAGTTTTAGGCTGTAGGTAAGGTTATTGGGAACTAATCTTGATTGACTTTCGTGAAGGAAGCATTTTGGACTGATGCTGATAGGTAGGCTTCTGTGGACTTACATTTATCTACCCTTTCACGTAGTCATGAGGTGTTTTCCAATATTAGGCCTATCGCATGCTCCAGCACTTTTCAAAACCGTGAAGTGGTGTGTTCCTACTCCACTATTTTCATGAGCCAAGACTACAGACATAAGAGAATAAACACGTTCAATTTTGTTGAAACGTCAAGAAAAATACAGACTTAAGAGAGCTCCGATTGACCCTTTACCCTTAACGGTCGAGATGACGGGAGTGCCTAACCCAGGTTCAAATATCAACAAGCATTATCCAGAATCGCTGACTCAACCTTTATGTGTAAAGAAGTGGACTCACTCTTCCAGTGAGATGTTAGAGTAAAACCTGGGCTGGACTGAGGGATGCGTGGAGCTCACGTGGGCCACATTGTCAGCTGTCGTCCATCTCTCTTGAGGTGATGACGTCTGAGGGACGATCTTCAACACCGCCCAGCACCTGTAGTAATGAGGGAGAGGGAGAGGGGTTGGGGGAGAGCAAGGAGGAGGTGAGCAACTGTGTGCGAGACTAACTAAAAACACAAACGTCCCCCTGTGCATTTCGCACAACTTCAAAGAATCAAAGCGTCATCTTTAACATGACAAAGAATATGTCGCCACAACATTTGATGAAATCTTTGGTGAAACTTTGAGATATTGAGATCACTAAACATTTCTAGGAACGTCTGAAATAGTCACCATCATGTTTGCAACAAAACCTTTTCCCATGCTCATGACACATTCTAAATTTGTCAAATGCTTGTTTGTGATTCAACGGCAGAGATATAAATAATTTGTTTATTTTATTTTCAGAAGCAGGTCTAGTTGGTGGCCATGACAACTGTAAGCGATATCGGTGTAAGCGATATCGGTGTGGGCTCTGCTGCTGCGTTTGAGTCACACTGCTGCTCATGTGAGCGGGGAACAGAGAAACAAAACAGACTCAAATGAGACTTTGAGAGGCTGTGAGAGTGTGTAAAGGGGTCATTTATATTTTGGAGGAGGGAATATCTGCTTCTGTTTTTGAGTACTGCTAAATATTTGAACGTTAATTCATGTAAATTCAGAGGTTAGATTTATACGGGGCAAAGATAGTTATATTTAGTTGAAGTCCTCTGTGGACTGAGCAAATTAATAAGCCTATCCACTGCAGGTTGGGTGAATGAGCTAATTACTTGAGTAACCTGGCCAGCAATTGTCAGGTCAACTGAATTATCTCAATAATCTCAATAAGCAAGCAAGTGAGAGAGTAACATAAATGTATTGCATCGATGTCATATGGTGACTCACTACCATAGCGCACGACCACAATTTGTATTCTGCACTGTCAACTCCTACATCATGTATGCTTTGTCATCGAAAGCTATCGTTACTGACATGGTTTGAATACTTAACACTTTACTTGGGCGCGTTTCAAACAAGATGGTGAAGAAGATGTCCTCGCAACAGGTAACAAAGCCCTGACCTTCTTTAGAGGTAATTAGGGTATGAAACATTAATGAGTGTTAACAGCTTTTGAATTGAATTTGGTGGCTCGCCTTAATTTTCCTTAACTAAGCCCCGGTTATACATCTGACATACCACTTTTGTTTATACATGTATCATTGTTTACAGATGGTTATATTATATTCATGAATGAAAAGGTAGGGGATGACATATTACATATGTCATGACATATAGGTTATCTACAGTATGTACATCTGGTAAAAATCCACATCAAAATGCATTGTGAAGCAAAGCATGGTACTACAGGATTTGTTGATACGAGCGGTGTTCGCCACTTTGCTCATGTTACTATGTACGGAGCCAGGGCTGTGTAGAAGTATCGGATAGTTTCAACATGCACAGAGAACGGTAAAATAGCGATATGCAAGGAGATATTTGTTGAATGACAAAAACATTTTATTGTCTTACATTTAGCTTGCAATAGCTGATAATACCTTTAAAGGGAACACAGTGAATACTAAATAGCATTCAATAGTTAATTGCTTTCAAAAGTTTCAATAGTCAAGCTCAGTAGGTAATCCGTTTACCAAGTATTTTCACTGATTTCATTGTTACATTCTGCAGATTGTGTAAAAAGACTAAAATATCTAAAAGTATAACAGCATGCTAACATTGGGGTTGATGTGGACTAGAGGATTTTATGAAATTTTGAATGGAAACACAACGATCAAAACAGCAGGTCTTTTTCCAGTAAGTCCTGAAGTGAGGCTGCCGGGAGAGAGAGATGGAAAGTCAAGAACTAGTTTTCTCCCCCTCTCTCTCTCTCTCTAACCTCAGGCTGTGTGTGTTGGTCTGTCTGAGTTGCAGTCGCGCAGGGTGCAGCTCTGGGAGATTTATCCATTCATTTGTTGGGGCCACGCTTCAACGCACCCGACAACACACCATTTTTATTTTATTCCACTAGTCTTTCATTCTGCTGGGCGGTCCAACAGAATTATGTCCCCGACGATAATTATCCATCAAAATTATGGGCTGAAAAATGGAGGCAGAGGAAATTGCTTACCAGGATGTCAAGTTGGGCCAGGGACCCCAAGGGAAGTGGCGTCAGTGGCCAGCGAGACAGAGTTCAGGAACAGGAAGTTGTAGTGTATTGGCCAGTAACTGTGTTAGGCATTGATTGGCCAACCAATTAACGTTGTTGTTTTAAACTAACGTTTACCCTGTTTGGGTTCAGTAAAGATAACTTCAGACTCCCGCCCGTTTCTGTTGTGTATTGTGTTTTATTAAGATGGTACACAAACACAACAGGTGTCCATACAACATCATTTTATATCAAATGTAAGAATGTACATTGTGGCTTTAATGACGTTTCAAATTAAATCCTACAATGCATGTTTACTTAAGTATACATGCGCTACAACGCTGCTAGGACACAACATTTCCGCGACACCATTTTTGTTATGCTTGAAACAACGCTACCAATCTAATTCTGGTATTTCAGCTAAACATTCCTCTTGAAAATCTACAAGCAGCCTTTGTAATAAAGCTAAAACTGGTGTAACACATTTCTTAGTTCCGCTTAATATCCTGCCAGCTGTTTTGAACAAAAGCCTGTCTAGTTTTTTTATTTGGATTCATTTAGATGAAGTTAAAGTGCCATTGCAATAATTGAGGCAGGATGAAATAAAAGCATGTAACGATACATGCCTCAAAAATTCAAAATGCATCTCATTCCCTGGGATACCTACCAATTGAGGATACAATTGCTCTCATTACATTTTTGTTTACATCCCTGAAAAGTACCGTTGTTGTTTGTAATGGGGAGCTTCAGTTTTTGTACCTCACAGAATAAATAAAAGTACACTTTCACTTTTAATTGATAAACAACCTTTGCGTTCTAAAGTACTCTTGTCGAGCACAAGGCTCTCTGGGCAACGCTGCATACGAAGCGAGACCTGTTTGCTGAGCATTGTGATGCATCTGGAATGTTATCGTGACTCGAGAGGGATCAACCAAAAAAAAAAAAAAAAAAATGGAGAAAAGGAAAATAAAACCATGCCATAGAACACCGCTTTGCCACGCTACAATGCCTACAAAATCTAGAGACTAGGCTGGAATAAAAACACACAGGAAAATAACAACCCGAAGCTCGGAGCTATGTCCCAAAGGACTGTCCCTGAGAAGTGGAATCTTATTTAAGCAGCGATACAAATATCAAAGCAGGAAATAGTCAAGTTTCACTGTGGAAGATAATATGAACAGATAAGCCGTTTCACTTGCGTAAAAGGGACATGCCTCCATTTGTGCGAGGAAAATTGTCTTTGTGTGCCCCCCCCAAACACACATGCACGCACACACACTACTGTACAGATCTCCACAATCACCTTTAAGTTGCATTCTCTCTATTTTCCTCTGATATTCACATAAAACAAATGCATGGGCGGAAACAATTAGCGTATACGTTCTGGCAATGCTACCACCAACATACGCCGATGACACACATGCCTGACTTTGCTGTACGACGACTATGCATCTGTGTGTGTGCATGCGTACATGATGACCGTGTAACCCAAGACTCATTTGTGTGATTAACATCCCTCTTATCCCCACAACACCACATGTAGCCAATTTCCCCCAGTTCATATGATTGCAACACACAAGCTGCACGCACGCACACACACACACACACACACACACACGCCTTTTGGACATGCTAGTTTGTCCAGTAGAGAGAGGTGTGAGTGTGTTTGTGCACGCGTGCCTCTCTACTGGACAAACTAGCACAACCAAAAAGCTAGTGTGTGTGTGTGTGTTTATTAAGAGATTTCTCTACATGTGGTGCAGTAGCGAAACGTCCAATGGCTAATTGGGGAGCTCGTCAGCCGCAAGAAGGTCACGGCGAGCAGAGTGCCCGTTGCCACGGTGGCATGGCGGCGCCTCTCTTTGTGGAGGGAATTAAACTGTGACTCGCCTCAGCTGTCCGCCCTGTTGAGTGAATTGCGGACATGATGATGATAATGGAGACTGAGAGCGGGACCGGGGAAAGGCGGGGAACTGCGTGCGATCGCACGGTCACAGCTGACTAAAAATTATCGTAAGTGAGGTGTTTTTGAGTTGCTGTTTTTTTTTTCTCTCCTCTCTCTCGCCCCACTATTCCTCCTGTGTTACGAATAGTTGAACAACGTGGGTTCCTGAATTATTTAGTGTATAATTATTATTTGGTAGAAAAAGGGTCCAGTCTTTAAAGCCACCCTCGCGCCAAACGCCCCGCAGTTCTGTTTCACTTTGTTAGTCGATGTAGCTCCACAGCCATTCAAAGCAGTTTGAATTGCATTGAACCAAAAGGAAGCTTTATCTTTACAAAGATACATATTGTTGCCTAGTGTTCATTCATTGATGCCTCAGAATAGCACATACAGCAGTTAGATGCGGTGCAAATAGGCGTCAATCAATCAATCAATCAATCAATCAATCAATTAGCAGGTCCAGCATTGAACCAGGTCCAGCATTGAACCACAAGAAATTGTTGTTTACAAACCAGTTTCTTCGGGATGTCACTGACTGAGGGTTTGAATAGAATGGTGTCTACAGATAGACGACCTTTTGCAATTATAGCATAGATTAATTTGCTGAGAGGCCAGCACATATAAAATAGGGGTTTCGGATCACTGAAGTGGTCAGTATTTTACATTCGACAGGGGAGAGCCGAGCCACAGCAGGTATTCAGAAACATGCAGGATAAAAGCAGTGCTCACCAGAAGATGTTGAGCAGGGCACAGGTGGTCAGGCCTGCCAGGACCGCTCTCCGAAACCACAGGATCTAGACACAAGCAAGACATCTTCCTCACCATGGCAACCGTCAACAGTTATTTGGCCAGACCAAAGACAATGCAGCAGCAGCAACACAAAGAATAATACAAAGGCTCGTGATTACAGTCTTACACAGGCCGATCATTACGGAAAGCAAAACAACAATCAGTTTCATTGTGTTGATGTAAGACTAGAATTGAGTATATACACATGCACGCACACTCTATATGTGAGCAGTAGGGAGAGTTAAGTCTACAGTAAACTTCTGTCAAAAACATGTCTTTTAGGTGAACCAGCATGTGCCCAATAATCTAATGTGCAAAGCGACATATTGGGGTTTTCACTACAACATGCAGACCACCGCAAAAGATGACTCACTTCAAGAAAGATAAAACAATTTAAAAAACAACAAACAGGTGTGTGAACAAAGTCACCTGGCTTTTTTTGGTCGGACCGCGTGTAACGTGCCTGGCCAACATGAGCAAATGTCACTGACTGACCAACCGACCGACCTTGTTAAAAAGCGCATGTGCTACATTCTAGAGAGAAAGTAGTGGTAATGCTCCTTGTAGACAGTGGGTGGCGGTAATGCACCAATAGAGTTGGATCACAACTTGTATAGTTTCACAGAAGAAACTTGCATGCTAAAACTATGTATTGGCTACATGGCAGCGTTTCTTAACCCTGGTCCTGGAGTACCACTACGCTGCATGCTTTAAATGTCTCCCTGCTCCCTCCAACACACCTGATTCAAATGAATAGGCTGTTATCAATAGCCGCAGAAGTCTGATAACGACCAATTCATTAGAGTTGTGTGTTGGAGGAGGGACACATCTAAAACATGCAGGGCAGCGGTACTCCAGGACCAAGATTTTGTAATATTGAACTACTGGACTATCGGCTTAGCCTGGTTTTTCCTTGTTTTCTTTTTCCTTTACTTTTCTTTTTCTTATCTGTAGTAGAAAACACTGTTAATAATGCTCTGGGCAAGTGGACTCTCCAGTCTGCTATAGTTTAATCTAGAGGAGATAACCTGCTTTACCGGAGCTATATTCAATATGCTTCAGCCTGCTCAGGAGGTTCAGTGGCTAGTGATGGAAGACGGCAGCTCCAGCAGTATGCGGGTCTTACCTGGGTCTTGTTGTGCGAGATCTGGCAGAAGAGGAATGGCATCACATTAACAATCCCCCCTGTCAAGGAAGGGGAAATACTGCAGGTGAGCTGCTGAACTGAATTTAAACAAGAAGGCAGTGCACGCCATTTGTTTTGTGACTAACCATTAGAAAAGGTTACTTATAAAATGACCACTTATCCATAAGTATTTAAATGTCCATACTGTGATGGGGGGAAAAGTGCTGGTCTCGATTTTGTAAAACAAAATTACATTTTCTATTGCATTCTGCCTATGACTTGGTTTTATTAATCTGTGAGCATTTTCAAAAGACGTACAGTATGGATATGGGCCAGGGACAGTACCTTGTGAGACAGTATGACTCAGCAAATCCAAGCTGTCCTTTAATATGGCATGCCTTTTAAAAAAGGCTTTTAGGTTTTAAGGGGTAATAGTAAATAAGTTATATAGTGTTTTAAACAAGCGCGACAAAGTGCCTGTCATCGGAGTCTGTTTGGTATCTTCACACTGCTTTCCAAAGTAATGAAAACTGTATATGTAATGATGTGAGAGACACCCCCTGCAAGAGCGAATCAAACAAAACAGCCAAGGGTAAAGTATCTTAACCTCGGGAAGAAGTACACACATCTGCTGGATGGGCTGAAATAAAACCTTGCAATAGAATAAGGAACATAGAAACAGCATTATTTGAAACCGCATCACCGCCAGAATGGAAATGCAAGGATATATCTTGCACACTCGCATACGTGCCACGGCAAACTTCATTAGCATGTTGTAGAGGGACATGCAAAGTTCACTCCTTCCCTTGAGGTAAAACTTTTGCAATGCAACTTATTTTTAGCAGTACGGCATATTGACAGATGTGGGTTACTATAAGTATGTATGTACATCTTGTGTGAATATACATGCATCCCTACTCCAGAAACAGTGAACTGTGGTCAGAGGGTTCAAGAGTATAGTTACATATACACAATAAACCAATGCTGACATTTTCTTGTTTTCTAAAACCGTGCTTGAACAAAATGTTTCCAATATAAAATCTCATTTCGTTGATAAAATAAAAAAATAATAGTATAGAATACACACATTACTTTGTTCACCCAGCTCAGATGAACTCAGATGAACTAAAGCATAAAAACATTTTAAAATATTTTTCCCCTCAAGGTAATGGTAGCCTCGTTTGCTCCATGACACATAGCTTGCCTCTGCACACACACACATAAATATATACAGAGCCACACACACAGACAGACACACACAGAGACAGACAGACACACACACACAGACAGACAGAGACACACACAAACAGACAGACACACACAGACAGACAGATGCAGACAGATAGACACACACAGACAGATGCAGACAGATAGACACACACAGACAGATGCAAACAGATAGACACACAGACACACACAGACAGACAGACATAGACACAGACAGACAGAGACACAGACAGACAGACAGACAGACAGACAGAGAAACACACAGACAGACAGAGACACAGACAGACAGACAGACAGAGACACACAGACAGATGCAAACAGATAGACACACAGACACACAGACAGACAGACAGACAGACAGACAGAGACACACACAGACAGACAGACAGACAGAGACACACACACACCTACGGAAACTAATAACCTCAAGCTTGCTCCCAGACACCCCACCTACATCCAAGGAGAGAGAGAGACATAGAAAATAAAAATAAAAAGAGTTTTTCCTTAGTTGTGTCCAGTACAGCAGCAAACCGACATTTCCAGACTTTCTCTACTTTTAAAAGAAAGAGGAAAATGGGCGAACATGTCTGGGCACTGTGCTAACATTCTAGCGCTATTAGCAACACATACTGCCATGAAGTCAATATTGCTTTTGCATTCGAACACGATAATATTTTCGGTTTACTGAACTGATTTGTAGTTAAATCTGAAATACATTGCCGGCCCTATTTGAATGACCGAAGCACACTTTCTAAAGGCAAGCACAAGCCACAAACACTTGCAAATCTACTTTTGCAAGTGTAGGTAAAGTTAGCTTTTTGTAAAAAATCACCAAATATCTCCTCGCATTTCAGTAGCGTATCGTTCTGTGTGTTGAAAAAAATGATCCGATACTTCTACACAGCCATCGCTCCGTAAATAGGAACATGAACAAAGTGGCGAACAGTGTGTTTTCATGTGTGAGGCGACGCCATGGATGGCACAGAGGAATATTATGTTTCAAAAATGACCCTGACGGAAGATACAACGGTTGGGGCGCTAGGCGTATGCCTCAAAAGGGTTGTACTCTCTTGATGATTTATGGGTGTGTTTTGGACGTAACATACAATAAACCAGAGTGTAATCTCCCCTTCCCTTTAAAAAGCCAGGCGCATTTGCGCCTTGGCAGATTGCTGTTATACCGGTGGGTTCGCAAAGTGAAATGAACATGAGCGAGCCGACCGTCTATGGCAACAGCAAGATTCCACCATGACCAACATACTAAGGTATGTTGAACCAATCAATTCTCAAGTTAGTATGCAGCAATATATTTTAAATGTCTTGTAACCTGAGATTACAGAAAACACCAGCGTTTTAATTAAACTTCTGACAGTCTATCGCCTTAATTCATGGCAATCTTGAAATGTATAGAGGGTTTGAAATATCTGATAATTACTGTTGAGAAGTAAGGATGTGTGGAGAAAGTGCAGTCCTTTATATATTTTTATCATTATGCCAGGGTAGCAGCTGAGACCTGAGAATGTTCTCACCTAGAGCCACAGTGCCCATTAGGAAAGGTTTCCCCATCTTTCTGAAGTCAGTGCTGCTCTGAAGACCGACCTCTGACCCCACAGCAAATGTCACAGCCACCTGAAACACACACACAGACCAACTTAAGTCCATACAACAAAATGGGCGTTACCAAAGATATTTGAAAATGTACAAAGATGGAGCATTGTAATGCATTTCAATGGAGCAAAAATTAAACGCTTCCGGTCTCTTAAGTGGGTGTGTCACTAACAGTATTTTGCTGTGGAGGCTGATTTAGCTGACTTAGCCAGCGCCCAGACGGCTAAATCTACCATGCATGGCCTGAAACAAGGTCAATTTACCCCAAAACAGTTTGCTGCAGAAATACCATTGTGGCCTCAGACTGATCGTAGGTACTTGGGAATTCAACATACCCATTAATTCCCTCAGAGATAAATAATGGGCAATATTATGGTGAAATCAGTGTACATCCCCGTTTACTTGCATGGAACGCTAAATCGTTTCGGTCTGCATAAAGGGTAAAAATCCCTTCCACACACGCACCCACACACCCCTTTATTAAAAAGAATAAAGTGGCAGTGCCGTCCGCAGAGCCCTCTGTTTCCACCCTCTGGCGTTTCTGTTGGACTGCAGCATATGAGCTGCTAACTAACCTGCTATGTTCCAGTTTAGTCAAGCTGGCCCAAACTGACAGTTTCCTCACCAAATTGCAGTAAACAGGTATTGTTCAACATTTTGGAAGTCTGTAAAGTCCCAATAAAAAATAAAAAAAAGCCAGTACAATTCCCACAATTTGGACAGATTCAACATACTTTCGAATGCAGTCCAAAACTAAAACATAAGGCAGTGTAGGAAACATCGCCAGCAAGCAATTTAACACGCCTGGATGAGTATAAATGAATTACAAATATTGATGCCTCTCTAAATGGCACAGCACGGTGTTCAACATCGGATGGGGCTACACAGCTCCGTGTGGTGGAGAGGCATTGCGGACCTCAGAATCCTAATGAAATCAACGTGTGAAGCAGAATAACAAAGGAGAAACTGGCATCAGAGCAGCAGTAAGCAAGGCTGCCACAACAGTCCCTCTAACAGAGTGAAGCGTTTGTGAAAAGTATAGCCAACGACCTTGGCCTTCCAATCACATCTCGCTTCATGCTCGTCTTTGCTTTTAGAGGAGCGACTGAATAAAGAGGAATAACTACCAATGAGGACACCCGTATATATATATATATTTTTTTTTAGTTATTTTTTAAAAACATTTTTAGCTGTTTTATTTTAAATGCAAGCAGACAAATACATGTTTTATTTAAATTGTTTTACATCAAAAAGCAAGCTGACAACAATTGCTTGTGTGAGCTTGGTTGTTTACTATGAGCGAATTTAAAAGAGAGCAAGAGTCTATGGACAGAATACAATGGACAGTTAACCTATATCTGCAAAAGTCTCTATAACACGCACACACACACACACACACACGCAAGCACGCACGCACGCATACACACACACACACACACACACGTGAGACAGCACAGCAACGAGGCCATTAAAGGGTAGTCATGATGCCCCATCTTCTAATGGACAGGACAGAGGCGAGAAGCTCTGGGGACACCAGAAGGGAAAGCCATTTCACAGCCAGTGGCGCGAATTCAGGGTCTGTTTGACGGCCGAAACGAGGGAGGCAGGGAGAAGGAGGTAAGAGGCAACTGGGAGCAGGAGGAGCAATGATAATGGGTAGGAGGGGAGGAGGGTTTAGGAGGATGTAAAGCTGTGGGGGAGGGGGACTGATGCACAGAGGATCAGAGCGGAGAGGGAAGGCCGTACTGTGAGCAGAGTGGGGCAAAACAAAGTCCATTAGTGGAGGTGTCCAGGGAAGCAGGCAGGTTGAGAGAACAGGGCTCCGTTATTGTTTTACTCTTTAACAACGCTAATAGCTAGGTACTGTAGGTATGTAGGTAGGTACAGTAGATTTGCACTCGCACTGAGTGAGACGGCAGGTGATCCGAGGTCGCGGGTTAGAACCCCGCTAACGCCTCGCCATGAGTGAATGTGAGACAAACATGGACAAAGCTTTGAGTGGCCGGAAGGTTAGAAAAGCGCTGTATATAAACGCTGTCTATTTACCATTTAGACAGTGGTTTTGTAGAACAGTTGATGTTCCTTACCTTGATACAAGTCTGTACTGGCACTCGCTTTTCAACAGCAGCTTACAGTACACTGAATCGGTGGCGACAGTCTTTTCAGCAAAGAGTGCGCTGTTCAAATATTTCCTGAATGTGAAAATATATCCAGTAAAGCCACCGACTATCTGGCAGCAGGGAACGGTTCTAATAGAATGTAAATGCAGAAGTCTAATGTTCAAAAGACCATCTCAGACCTTTTATGCTGTTGTCATGTCCATTTCCACCTGCTTCACATTTTAGTTTAGGATTTTGAGGCGTGTTGTCCGTATGCGATTAAATTAACTACCACTGAGTGAGTGAATTGTATGGACTATTGCATGACAAAGGCAAGCAACATATAAACTACACATATGAAGTAAAGAAATGTATGAACACACAGGATCAGCTCGGGCGTGCCGTTTGTGACCAACACAACCACCTCGGCTGACTTGTGACAAATGCTGGTTGAAGAATGGGATCCCACAGCAGTGTGTGACCAGGCTGGTGACCAGCATGAGGAGGTGTCAGGCTGTTGTGGCTGTGTATGGTCCTTCCACGCGCTACTGATGCTCCTGTTTGTTAAATTAATATATTGTTAAATTGCCAGTATGTCTTGATTCTTCATACTTCAATCATCTAATCCACCAGACAACACAAAATGGCAAACACCAGGGAAGAAATTCTGTTTGGCCAGAGAAGATTTGGCCAATTTTCCCCAGGCATGAGACAACACCGTAGGCCAATACATAGTTTAACCTGCAAGGTTTCTCCGTGAAACTCCACAGAAGTTGAGATCCAACACTATTGTTGCATTGGCATCACCTATTGTCTGCATGGTGCCTTACCCCCTACCTACGGTCTAGAATTAGCTCCTGCACTTTTTAACAAGGTCGGTCAGTCAGTCAGTTACACGAGGTCCAGCAAAATCTCTCCCCAGAGATGATAAGTTAGATCCAATTACATTTGCTTTGAATAGCAAATTAAATCATGTACTCAAGCACTGAAACCCTCATCCACGCCTTTCTCACATCCCGTCTGGATTACTGCAACTCTCTTCACCCTGGCATCCCAACCAAACTCATCAACAGACTCCAATTAGTTCAGAGCTCTGCTGCCAGAATCCTCACAAACAAAAAAGGACAACAGATCACATCACTCCAATTTGGATTCAACTTCAAGACTCTCCTCCTCACATGCAAGGACCTTCACAACCTGGCTCCCTCATACCTCTCCTGGCATATGCTCCCTCCCTCCCGATCTCTCCGCTCCTCCTTTACAGGGCTTCTCGTCACCCCCCCATTCCACATCTCCACCATGGTGGCTCGTGTCTTCAGCTGCTCTGCCCTCAGACACTTGAGCGCCTTTCCCTGCAGATACGACATGCCACCACTGTCACCTCGTTTGCTAAGCTCCTCAAAACCCACCTATTCAAAGTTGCCTATAACATTTAACCCTTTGCTTCCCCTGCCCTCCTAACAAGCATGTATTATTTATTTAGTATGTTTCCAAAATATTTTTAGTTTAAATGTATTAGGTTTCTAAAATGTTAATTCACATACATACATATATCTTTAGATTTGCGTATTTACAATGTAAGATGTCCTTGAGTTTTTTGAAAGGCATACTAAAAGAAAATGTATTATTATTAATAATTTCAGAGCATGCGGTACATAATGTGAAGATATTGTACAAAATAAAACAGTGTTTTATCAACTAAACAGAAAACAGACTGGCAAGTTTTGATTGAGGAAATTAAATAAGGAAGCGATTTCTCAACTCCCAAACTTCTTAGCTCCTCATTTTTCAGGCACATCCCATGTTACTCTTCAGTGCCTAGTTTAGGCAATTAAGAAGCTTATGTGATTTACATAGCATAAGCTAACTATGCATCTAGGCCATCCAGAAATGCAACAATGAACAGGGAATAATACTCTGAACCAGATTTATCTTTGCTAGTACGGGCTAACTTTACTATTACAAATGGATGGAGTATTTACAGATACATAGCATGTATATTTACTGCCCTATGTTGACTTACCTCAGGTCAGGATAATCTTTAAAATGAACAAAAACTAAATAAGGGAAAGACTTTTTAGACCGATTATGATAACACAAAGCACAGCCAGTTATTGTCCTCTAATAAAGCCTGGCTGCAATATCCACTAGCTGTCATGGGAACAAGCGACATTAAAGGTTCAATGACAACTTTATTAGGGGTGAGGGTCTTGACTCTTAACCAATTACAAAGCCTGAATAAACGGCGGGCTAATTATTTCCAGAAAGCCGTGAAATTGCAGTCGATTCTCCGTGAATAATCTACAGCACACGGGAAATACGATTTGTGTGTGTGTGTGTGTCTGTGTACAAATGTGTAAATGTGTTCATCCACATAGTGCCAAGCTGAAACAATGGCAGGAGCCCATTAAGGCCCATTTCACAATGGCTTAATAGAGCTCTTATCAAGGTGTAACAATTTCATTTGAGCACAGTCGCTCAGCTCCATAATTCGTTTAGCGGGTGTCTTTGGTGTAAAGCGTTACGCTGCAGCCTGCTATCATAACATTTAAGCTAACCAGTAGATGCAGGCCAGCAATTAATTTGGATGGCAATACTGGCAGGGGAGGATGTGCATATACAACCATGGAGTAGAGGAGAGCACCTAAAGAGCAATGGTTAAAATGAATGTAAAGAAAAGCTTAGGCAGAAAATGAAAGTAGAAGCACTTCTGAAAGAATTCATAGCAGCAATTCTGATAGATGTCATATTAATGCACCCTACTTATTCAAGTGATACGTACACTGAATATCCGCATGGCTGTGATTCGGTCGAGGCTGCAGGCCGCAGTGTCAAGATAATCCCCAAAAAATAGATAAATTATCTTGTTACATGTTTTAATGATACCGCAGGTCACCAAATTTGTATCCAATACATCCATGCTTGTACCATGTAGTCATCTACATTTGCCAGTTTCCATTTATCATGCAGCCAGTGAAGTAAAATCTGTTGAGTCACGTTAACATCATATCAGAAGTTTGTTGTTATTTGAATTAGTAACTGTTTTTAGAAGAACACTGGTAAAGTTACATACATGCATAGTTAAAAGTCCCAGTGCGTTAGACTGATACTGGCACTCATGGAATGCCTCTCGTCCAATCAGATCACTTGGTCGGAACTAACTGTTGTATTAATATTAATATTTGGATGCATCTAAAGCCATGAAGAAATAATTAATTAAGCATAACAACAATATTTAGTCACAGAATTGATTCTCTAGATAGTGTATTGTCTAGTTTTTTCGTTAAATGTAATTCTGCAATAGTTAAAACATAAGAATAATAAACATTAGGCTATGCTAAACAGATGAAGATCCATTTAGCATAGTCTATTGTTTCATGGTTTTCATATATTGTTGTGATTCTTTAATACAAATATTATTGTTTTAATAATAAATAAAAAAATAAATCTCATTTTCAGCATTTGTTGCATTCTATGCTGCTGAATGTTAAATTAGGACTACAAAGATGTCTAGCACTACCTGCGGTGTACAAGGTGAGCACCTGACGGCATCTGCGTTTTTCCTGTTATCCACTCGAATGATCTGAGATGCGGGCATGCTTACTGTTACTAGGACACCACATTCACGAGTAGAGGCTGTCACTTGATACCAGCAGGTGTATATTTAGCGACGTTTCATAAATACTTTTTACAACATCTAAATCTGTTGACTAACAAAATATTAGTTTAACTAATAAATTCGCTGGATCAAAATATTTATTTTATGCTTGTAACGCTAGGCTTTGGAGAGTTACAGTTGACAGCAAATGAACGAGTGTAAAACACAAGGTTAATCAAGGTCAAGCCTGATGTCAGTGGCAAACAGGGTGTCCACTAACATTCTTATTTCAAGGGGGAGCAAATAGGCTGTTATAGATTTGACTGTACAGAAATGTATACTCAAATTAGCCTATAGTCACACGCTGATTTGTTGTCGTCGTTGTTTATATAGTTAAAAATGAACAACTTCAACGTGGTAATGTGAACCTACTGTTACGATTTAAAACCAGGTTTAACAAATGCTTGACAGTTAAACGTGAGACTGGCTGACGAACAGACTGTTTGTAGAACACATCCAACAGAAACAGCAGGCACAGTCATACACAGTCACACAAACAGCAAGAACTGTCCTAACAGCTCAAATGATGATGAAGCAAGTAACTGAACATCATCTGAGTCATTTAGAAGGTAAGGCAAACTGGCAAACAATGCAAATATACAATATATATATATATAGTCCTTTGCGGGTGTATTGTGTGCGCTGGTTGAGCCTGGCAGTCAATATAGCTTCTAATAAAGTAGACAGTAAGACTGGTACATAAGACAGGTGCATAGACTGTTACTATAGATATACTGTACAGACAGGCCAGCATCAGAAAATAAAGGCACACACAGACAGACAATGGTACAGAGATGGAAGTGCACATACAAACACATACAGTACATACACACAAAGTATAGTTATATATAGTCTTGCAACAACGTTCAGAGAACATTGACAGGGAACCCACAAAGTGCATACAGGTTCCGGCATAGGATGTCTGATGCAAAGATAAATATGAATTATTATTAAACTGAAATGGATCTGAAAATCTATGGCTGAATTCTGCGGTTAGTCCATGAAAGAGGGAGGGCAAATAGCAGATGGGTGTTAAATTATGAATCTAGCCTTTTATTAAAAATGCTACCATCGATCCTTGTTTCTCCCAAATCAATCCCAATTAGCTAAGCTGCCCCAAGGGCAGAGCAATCCTTCTGCCTGCCGCTCCAAGGCCCGCCTGTGAACCAAACGTGTTTAAATCTACCCGGTAGAATAAATCAATTTCATGTGCTGTGTTATCGTCAAGGTTTCACAATCTTTGCTCATAAATTTAGGCTTAAGAGGGATAGGTCTCATTTGTACCATTTGTTTGTTTTAACATTTGGCTGTGGACCACAATTTGTGTGGAGATTGATTTGAAACAAAGTTAATTTATTGTTTCCAAAAGCACATGCAGCAAACTGTCAAGGAACTTTTCAAACTGAGGGGAACGGTGTCCTTAGTTTTGAATAAATATGAAAAACTTTCATATCGTTGGCGTCATGGGTCAAAATATTTCTACAGTATGACGATGCACATTTTTCTAAGAGATACAGTAGCAATGTAATTTACAAGGATTTATTTTTAAAACGTAATATCATGATTCTAAAAATCTTTGTTGTGGAACAGTGTGTGATAGAATGATGTAAATGGTAAATGGGCTCATTTATATAGCGCTTTTATCCAAAGCGCTTTACAGTATTTTGCCTGACATTCACCCAGTCTCACACACATTTATACACCGATGGTGATCACTGCCATGCAAGGTGCGACCAACCACCAGGAGCAGTAAGGGGTTAAGCATCTTGCTCAAGGATGCTTGCAGGTAGGTCAACAACTGGGGTACGAACCCATAACCTTCCGGCTGGTAGCCCAACACCCACACCACTAGACCATCCTGTCCCCCGATGTGATGTCAGGCTGCTAACAGAAAGCTGTAAACGCTGTCCTAATGAGGTTTGTAAGGCGGTGCAGTATGACAAATGTAACACCAACATTAACATACCATTATAGCGTGTGTGAGACCAGCCAGGGCATCGCATCAAAAATGTAGACAACATGTCAGTCAACATCGGAGCATAGGAAACAAACATCAAAAATAATGAAGGCTTTTGCTCTTTGTGCTATTGCGTTAAGTTGTATCTTGCCTGTTAGGTTGCTGTCAATGATTTAATTTATAAATCACCCTATTCACTGTGGTTTATTATCGAATGCCAACAAATGTAAAAAAAATGAAGAAAACAAAACTATATAAAGAACAGTGTCTCATTTTGTGCCAACTATACTGAGAGCACACACCAAAGTATAATCAGCACCTGTCTGCACTGGACAGCAAGTACAGAACTGTATATGTTTTTGCTGTAAGTAGCAACCTCTGGGAGACATCTCCCAGAGGGAAGCTGTTTATTTTAGGGCTCTAACACAAGGAGAGCAAACTGTACAATGGAAGACTTTTTTTTCTTCAATTTGCAATATATCCGTTTTAACGGTTTGTAATTTTATACATGGTTGGCGTCAGGGATTTATTTCCAGACATGCACAGCACATCTCTCTGGTTTATTGTAAATTAATGTTCATGGTTTTATGGTACAATAAGAGTAATCCGATTTGACAGTTGGAAACAATACTCTAGGTCATTAATGTGAGCTTAATTGTAACTAGGCACACCAGAAATCAAACGAATGAACTGCAATCTTCCTAACCACTAATATATCCTGGTTATCGGTCATGATCAACACCATTTGCATTTTGCTGTGTATATTTACTTTTTTTATGGGTATATTTCCAGGTCAGTAGTTGGCAATCAAAGTGTATCAGAGTGTGCCATGTTGCTGGCCACTGGAAAATACTTCAACTGTGTTCAATGTTGACCTAAATGCTTTGGATTTTCTGTTAGACAGACAGTGAGACGGGGTCTCGGGTCCTTTGCGCTACGGGGGGTCGCGGGAGGGCCGGCCTGATACTGGGGTCGGTGCGGCGCGGTTGTAACATCCCACCCTCATTAACGACTACATTTTGTGACAGGCTAATGCACGCACACATACACAAATATACTGTATATACAGTTGCAAGAAAAAGTATGTGAACCCCTTGGGATTACGTGGAGTTTAGCATGAATTGGTCATAAAATGTGCTCTGAACTTCATCTAAGTCACAACAATAGAAAAACACAGTCTGCTGAAAATAAGACTACACAAACATTAGATGTTGCCATGGTTTAATTGAACATAACATGTAAACATTCACAGTCATTAAGTCATTTATTTAAATTAATGGTTATTATTTTAGTGCTCGTGGCTGTGCAGTTTTGTCTATTTATTTT
>JAODOY010031584.1:0-17500 GCA_025399855.1 Forbesichthys papilliferus | reverse complement strand
GTTAGTGGCCTACGTTTATACATGGTGCTGTAGGGCGCCCTACACATTACTGTTGGCCTGGCAACTAAATATTTTCTACCATACAGTATGACAGGGGGTCCCTGTGCTGTGTTTCTATCAGCCAAGGGTAGTTGAGGATACAATAATAAACATTGGGATCAGACTGCATTAGAGACACTGTGTACTGTAGACTATTACTTTCCATGTGATGCTGAATGCGTCCAGCACATGGATCTAGCTTGTTCTCCCCGTGTGTGTACGTGTTCCTACAAAGTTACACACCGCAAAACACAGGCTACAAATTAGCTTCATTATGGCTTTGCTCACTGCTGTGTCAAGTGTTATGGATAAAATGAGAAGATAAATAGCACACTGGTATCCCTGAGGGCTATTCGTAAATGCAAGACGGTAATAATCTGTAGGATCCCGTGTTTTATACATTCACATTTAGTTTATTTACTCGAGCAATACAGACGTCATTGGGGCCGTGTGTTTGCATTGCTTTCCCACAGCGACTCGTTCTGAGTCGCAGATCTTCACAAGGTGTGTGCAGGTGTTTCTGTTTCAACATCGTGCTTTACTAAGTCCATTTAACACATCCTGTGTTGTTCACTGGCCTAGTGTCCTGCCTGAAACAGCATTGGATCATTTAAAATATGATAAGAACGACGCTCCTACAGTACTGTAAGAGTGAATCTCAATGGAACCAGCAAAGGAAGGCATTATTCCTTGCTCTGACCCGTTTTTTGTCTGGCACATTTCAGTGGGCACCTCTTACCTCATTATTGAAAAGCACCCAGCAGTCTTGATATCACTTACCTTAATGGCCTTCATTGTCCCCATTCAGTATATCATTCCAGAGAGGTTTATGAGTGTTTGCATGCAGCAATTCACCGCAGCAGACAAAGTGGCTCAACGCATTCAATATAATCCGAAATGTGTAATCAATTAAAAAAAGTCTCGTTCCTCATATATATTTGAATAAATTGTGCTGTACCACCAAGTACTGTAACTCGAGCACCCCTAGAAGGCTTGTTTGGACCACAGGTATTGCTCAACGCTACAGTCAATGCCATTGCGATACACAGTATTATCATAGCAAGGAGTTTGTACAAAGGAAGGACATCACAATGGCTGCCTCTTATTCTATATTTGTCTCTATTCCATTGTATTCTACCTTTCCCTTCTCTATCTCCTCTATTCATGTATGCCCTAGTCCCTGCCTGCATGGCTCCATTCTCCTTTCATCTTGCTATCATTCATCACAAGCTAACAGCTAACATTTTGTTACTCAATGTCTCAACACAAATGCTAACAATGCTAACAATGCTAACAATGCACTTATTATTAAAACGTTCAAGTTGTTTGTGCTACCTTATCTTAACTGCCATTTCATAGTCTAAAGTAAATAATTGATCTACAGATCAATTGATACATTGATACAGATACAGTGCATCCATTATGTACTGTAAACCCTACTGTACATTGTCTTTGGTCTTAATTTCCTCTAATTTTGTAGAAATAAAAGCATCACGATGTAAAGAAAATATCTCTATCTCTAATATCTATAGTAAAAAAAAAAAAAACATTTTTGCAGAATGAACATGATCTTGCATTTGCTTCCATTGCTAACACTAACAGTAACCAGTGTTATAATTGGTTTACATTATTCTTCATAATGCGTCGCTGTGCCACTTAAGAGTTATAAGTAATGGAAATGTGAGACACATTCTCCTAGGGACCAAGCTAGAACACAACCATGAAAATACATCGGGGTTATAGCGTGGTAATTTCATTCAGGCAATCTCATCTCTGTTTTCCTGCATACCACCACCTTCAAGGGCAGAGATCTATGAGCTCAGAGAGCTATCTCTGAAGAAGAGAATCTATAACCTGACATGCCAGGGGAATTGTTGTCACATGTCCATCTGGGAAGCAGTTTTCACTGTCGACACAACTCCTGGTCCTAGAGCGCCTTCTTTGTCTTACAGTTACAGTATGTGTGCTAGCTTAACATGTACTGTAGCGTACGCCTGCTTTGTGTTACAGTTACGGTATGGGTGCTAGCTTAAAATGTACTGTAGCGTATGCCTTCATTGTCTTACAGTTGCAGTATATGGGCTAGCTTAGCATCTACTGTAGCGTACGCCTTTTTTGTTTTACCATTTACGGTATGTGTGCTATCTTAGCATCTGCTGTAGTGTACGCCTTCTTTGTCTTACAGTTACGGTATGTGTGTTAGCTTAGCATCTTTGTAGCGTACGCCTTCTCTGTCTTACAGTTGCAGTATGTGTATGTGAACCACATAGCAAGTGGACACAAATAAAACCAAAGATGTCCTGTAGAACCACCTGCAGTGTTTAGACTTTCCATTCAAATGTGCGCGTGCACACACCCACACACATAATGATCGTTAATTTACATAATGAGCACACAATTTGTGGTAGTGTGTGTAGTATGCATGTACTTGTGTGGGTATTTACTGTAGGCTATGCACCAAACCTTTACATGTGCATGTGTGTGTGTGTGCGAGCGCATGTGTGCGTGTGTGTAGATGTATGTGTCTGTAGCGGGGCTGGTTACAGCCTCTTCAATAATAAACGCAAATACTGACTAATTCAGAGCATTTGCACATCCTGCACAGCTTGTCCGGCGGCTAAGCTTAGCTACATACGTGGTTCTTCTAGTCGCTTTTACAGTTGCTGTGAAAACACACCAGAGGTTTGGCAGTCAAAACAGAAGAAGGAATAGTGGTATTCGGCTAACTCCGGTGTGCAGACCAGCTCACACAAACCATGCAGGCTTCGCACAGTGATAGGTATGCTGTCCTGAATGCAATCAATCAAAGTTTCGACCCCAAGTCATATGAGCCCTAAAAGTCATTAAAAATAAAAAACCCTCTGAGGCTTAAAAAAAAAAGAGAAGTTAATTCTCTCATCATCAAGTGATGTTTTGTCCGTAACTTGGATGAAAATTTCCCATGGGATACACGGACTAGAATTATTAGCTTCTCTGATTAGCATTCAGCTCTTAACAATTTAAATGACTTTGATGTCAGGCCAACCTTTTGCATGTAGCAGTAAACAAGTTGATTGGAATTATCTTCTGCACTGCTCTTCCGAACAACAGGGTTTATTTAGTGACACGTTATCTCTGTGCTACGCATTATTGCATCAGTATGAACGCTGAAGAGCTCTGACTGTTCAGGAAAGCACATTACAAATACTACGTGGAGATATGGCTTGGATGGAATACAGAGACTAGGGTCTATAGATAGGAAACACAGGGACAGAAAACCATGGGGGACAAACACAGGCAGTATTCTCAAGGGGAATAGAGTAGATTGCCCTCCAATCACAGACCTCCATTGTACCGTGACTGAGTGTAAAATACATAATCAGTTAGGCTACATTATGAGTTATTGCTTATTCATTATTTACAGTAACTGCAATAGTAATGCAACAATGAGTTATATTCCCGCCTGCCTTTTAATCGCAATTGTGTTCTTTGGCACTCTACGTGTAGCACGAGGGCTTCAATCCGTCTTCTGTGAGAACATAGTTGACCTATTGTCCACCAAGAAGATGTCTGACACAGCACGGGTGTGGTATATCGTCTTGCTGAATACTATACATTCTCTGCTTGGCGTTCTGGGAATTTCTTTTCTGGGTGCCATATGAATGACGAATCTTCAGTTGTGGGTAAAAGACCAACTTATAGCCGATAAGAGCATTCTGCAGCTCTATGTACATATTTTACCACAGCGTTCTGGACCTATAATCAAATAATTTTGGGCTAGCACCAGTAGATTTTGTATTTATACCTAATGTGATGATGTTGAAGTCAAGCGTGTTTCTAAATGACGGTGATTGGTCAGATCAGTTGCTACTCTAACTCACTCGCAAGGATTTCAAGCTCTCCAGAGTTAAGCTGGCCAGATCAACATGGCTTTCACCTAGCCTGCTTTTTGTCCAACTATTGTTCTCAGCTAAATACATTTAGCTAAGTTTACAGCCTGTTCGCATGAATGTTTTGACTGTTTTCACAGCCACCCTGCTGCTGACGCGTGTGATGACGTTGAAGTCAAGTGAGTTTCTAAATGATGTTAGAGCTAGATGAGGTGATAAAAACTGTTGTATCAATGCCAATTGGTTCCACGCTGTCCAATAGTTTAAAAATTAACCAGAAGAAGGAGGCAACGACCGCAAACACTTCCCAATGGAGCGTGGCTAAACCGCATTCACAAAGTGAATATGGTCTAGTTCCACCATGAGAACTTTCACCTGCAACTGTAAGATAAAAGCATTGGCAATATAGTTTAATTGACTTAAAGTGCTATGTTAGTTTATTTGTTGTTAATTCAACAGTTTATCTAAGTTATTGTTGAACTGGACAGTTTATGGAGCCATTATCTGAGGAACATTCACTCTGGAAGCTGTCCAAATATGCATGGCTTCACCTCCAGCCAATTAACCAGCATCCACATCTCTCTCTCTCTCTCTCTCTCTCTCTCTCTCTCTCTCTCTCTTTCTCTCACCACCTCTTTCAAAGAAATGTCAATCCCATTTCCTCCTTCTATTTTTACCACCTCTCTTCCTCTCTTTATCTCTCTCCATTGCTAGATTCCACCCGTTTTCAGCAGATTTTCTAAAGGTTGCTCCTTTGTAGATTTGCACAGGTTTGATTTGCACCATCATGCTGGCACAACATTGTCATGGCGATGGCACTGTTAATCGGCCCAACCCTAACACTGTGTATACTGTAAGATATATACCAATATTATAAAATATTTTTTCAAAATAGTGCCTTACAGACTGAGAGCTGCCGTATACAATATACATTATAATAATAATAAAAGTATTAAGGGAACATTTCTATGTGCCAAGTGTTCACAGATTGCCTTCCTCTAGCAGTGCTGCATTAATACTGTAGGTCTCTCTCTCTCTCTCTCTCTCTCTCTCTCTCTCTCTCTCTCTCTCTCTCTCTCTCTCTCTCTCTCTCTCTCTCTCTCGTGTCTTCCACTCCTCCTCTCCGCCCGTCTGGAGCTCTATCATCCCTTCTTTTACGTGACAACTCATCAGCTCATTTCCCAACAACCGCTCTCCCTGCGGCTCACGTAGAGCTCTTTTCTGTTCCCGGTGTATATGTGTGTGTGTGTGTGTGTGTGCGTGCGTGCAATGTGTAAATTCCCTCTTTTTAAAAGGCATCCAGCTTTTCACTTTTTTTTGTTTTTTTTTGACAGAGTGTGACGATCGTTTGCATCTTCTCTCTGCATGTCAGAATGTGAGATGTGCCTCAAACAGCCTTAGCCAACAGTACAGTCACCTTCAACAATAATACAGCATGGGACCCCCCCCCCCCACACACACACACACACACACACACACACACACACAAACAGTAGGGCTGCACGAGTCAGGATAAAATAGAGAGTTGTGATTTTCTTGCTTAGAACTGAAATCACGTGATTAATAATGAATGTTAAAATGTTCTGCACTAGTAATTTACCTTATGCAGAAGGAAACGCAACAACATTATTTTGCACGACGTAGGACTGGCATATCAACGTTTGAATGAAAAAACCACAATGGGTTAGATTCTAGAGATGACCGGCCATTTCAAGTTATTATACTTGCACCGTCTGAACACAGATGCGTTTGAGCCGATTATATTTACACAGATGCGTCTGAGGAAGATGATGACATTTTTCCAATTTTTATGGACACAATGTTAATTTCACAGATATTTGATTTAACGTTTTGTATTGTTTGTAATTATGTTTTTGAGAACGAGTATTCGAATACTCGTTCGGAAATACCATCAATTATTCGAAGCCTGTAAAATGGTATTCGGGACAGCCGTGCAATGTTGTACTGTATACACCTTTTAAGCAGAGTGAAGATAGGTTACAAGAGGGGGTGTGGGAGACAGACACAGAGAGAGAGAGAGAGAGAGAGAGAGAGAGAGAGAGAGAGAGTATTGAGCTATAGAATTCACATTAGACCTGCATGCCGTGGCAACAATGGCCATTAATATTCAAGGCATTAACTGGGGGGTGCTGAGAAATAGACAGGACAAGGGAACAGGACTGAGAGAGGGGAAGGAAACATAATGAGATATAGATTTTCTCCCCACAGATGACAGAGAGGGAGTGAATTTGACAGAGGGTTGGACAGGACGGAGGGAAGGAGGAATCCTCCTGGGCTCCGTCCAGTTGGGATCCACGGGCGCATGTTTGAAGCGCGTGAGTGCGTTTTCTGTGTAGGTTTCTTTTGTGAGCTGTGTGGTTTGAGTGCATGAGTCTATCTATACCTGTGTGTGTGTGTGTGTGTGTGTGCGTGAGTGCGTGGGCATGTGTTTTATGAGTTTCAGCCTCGCTGGGCTGCACATGCAGATGCAGATGACAGCGTCTTAAGTTACAAGTCACTGAGCAGCACAAAAACGCCCACTCTGCCCCGGCCAGGAAACCACAGATGCTCAAACACACACACACACAAAAGCAAAAGCAGCCCCCTCCTCATTACTGACGTCATTATTCAAGACACGGGTAGATAGAGCGGACGACGCCAAATGGCTGCATACAATTTGGTCCAACTAAAGAATACAAGCAGACCTTGGCCATTCATCAAGCAATCAAGCCAATTATGAGCATAACAGCTCCAATCGGTCCAATGCAGCGTCAATGAACAATATAATACACTGCCATACGATGTTTGTTGGTGTTCAACACAGATCTGACTGCGATCTCAATCATTTCACTGGAGACACATTAACGGCAGGTGTATAAGCCAGTCCTCAAAATGTCGGCTAATTATATCATTGTATACAGGTTCACTTCATACCGTAAAGTTCAGTTGAACATGTGTGATGCTCCCTCTCTCCAGAATTCAGAAAAACCTTATATTCCTTGAAAGGTCTTTGGTCATAGTTGAGTTGCTGTTGAAACTATTCTATTACAGTATACATGGATTCGTGGTTTCACTTGGTGAAAAAGGTCACAGACCCTTGGAGATTGCCTCCAGTCGTTGCATCCTATTGGGAGTAGACCTTGGGTTAATTTAGAAATCTTTAATGTTTGCATTTCAACATAGTACCTCCAAATCACGGCAAATGGATGAATATGCGCCATGTTGCTCGCCTGTTTATGTTTCCTGTGACGCCTTCATCTTCTCTTCATTTAATTTTGAATTAACAAAAGGCAGAGAAAGGCCTACATTTGATAATGCAAGCACTAGCTGCTATATTTTGGTGTCAGTGTCGTGATGTGCTCTTTACTAGCTGTCAGTAATAGTTCCACGACTTCCTTGTTGCGGTTTTCTGTTCTGTCCGCACAGACTCAGCAGGTAGCTGAAAGAGCGTCCTCGCACGAGCATGAACTTGTGCGTGTAACACGCACAAACGCGACGACAGAAATGGCAATTAGGCTGTCGTTAGAAGACGCCCAGTCGCTAATCCACGCCGGGGTGTAGTTCTTAATGGGCATAAACCTTGGGCTAATTTAGAAATCTTTAACCAATCGCATTGAAACAAATGCTTGACTTTAACGTCATCATACTTGGCCCTGGTCACTGATTGGTCCATCCTTCAGTGTGGCTACACTATAGTATAAGTAGTAAGTATATTTGTCTAATTTCTAGTGAAAATATCTAACTACATTTATTATGAGACACAATTACCAAACAAGAGCTAATCTAACCAGATATAATGTCTTATTTCAAGAAATCCTACCAAGCAAATTTTCACTTGTTCCATTGACAGATTTATTTACTTATTATGAGCAAATATGAATACATTTTTTAAAATTATTTTTGAAGAGCCATTTTTTGCAGTGTAAGCGAACCTTCATGCAAACAGGGCTTCCAGACTATAATGTCGGTGAACACCGACCAGAGAGCAATAGTCAAGCAGGCCAATTTGCACCAGAGCAACAGCACACCACAGCTCTGAAACTGCATTAGTAAAAGAAAAATCATTTTGAACTAAACAACATGGTATTGCATTAAACAATGTTAGGTTTGCAGTCCTTTTCTCAAAGAATCCTCGCCAGAAGACATCTGGGGTTGAATTCTGGGAATCTAAAGCAGCAATGAATAATTTAGCGAGTAACTATTCACAGTGTAAATCTCTGCTATAAATGTGTTACTGTATCAGCAGCCTGTTGCTAATCAAACTACGGTCAATGAGATGCTCCGTTTTTTACTGCAAATGTGTTGTTTCTGGTTCTGTGTCCGACTCAGTGGCTCTAGCTGTACTGTAGCTGTTTATTTGACTTTCTGTCCGTCTATCATACTCTGTTCATCACCCTAATTGTCTTGTTAGCTCACAAGTGATAGACTGCGTAGCGATTGACCATTTGCCTGACTCTTCATTACACTTAAAGCTGCCATTACGTACAACAGGCTTCTCTGCATCACTCATCAAAGAAGAAGAAGAAAGGTATGCTGGCAACTTAACGCTATGTTCTCTGGGTCTGCTGAAGACTGATGTGAATGTTTAAACACTGAGGTGAGATGAGCCGAGCCGGTATTATCACCGCCTGTGAAGCCGTGCTGTTCATCCCTCTATGCTCATTACGCCTTCCTCCGTCAAGGTGCTGAAGGGGTTGGCAGGGTGCTTTTGTAACCCAGGGTGCGACGCGGCGGTCCACGGCAGCTATCAAGCCAAGTTAATGAGTAATCGCGGTGCGGCAAGTGGATATTAACGGGAGTGCATTCACCTCTGTGCTCAATATTTATGAAGTCGGAATGTGCGTGTGCTTAGCGTGTTGAACTGACGCTGTGCGTCACCTCTGATGTCCCGCAGAGCGGACATCCTAGCCTAACAGCAGGGTGCCGTGTCGAAAAAAGCTTTAAGAAAAGAGACTTTCTTTCAAGATCTTCTTCTGTCTCGGGAGTTTTGGACGAGGGGTTGTTTTCTAGAACGTTGCGGAGACGAGAAGGGTTTGAACTCTCACTCTCACATAATTCCATAGCTTCCGAGCGTTGCATCACCGACTGGCGCAGGAAGCCGTGATCGACATAAGGCATTTTGATATGTCTAGGTTGAGATTGTGAGAGGAGAGAGGGGGAGGAACATGCTGCATGGGGGAGGGGTGACATGTGTGGGAGAGGGGGTGGGGAGGCGATGATTGACAGATGTGTGACATCAGCAGAAGCTATCTGTGCATCGGCCTCCCGCAGATTAACTGTGTGTGGAGCCAGCACAGAGGAAAAACCTATTTCATGAACGGTGTACAAAGTGGAAGATCTAATGCCCCTGTACACACACACACACACACACACACAATAATGTATCTGCCTCTATATGGCCATATACTGTATGGCAGTATATGTGGACATATGTGGACCATCATGCCTTTAAGAGCTTGTTGGACATCGCATTAAAAAATATGGTCCCCTCCCGCGTCCTCGTATGCATATGTGTGTATATCTACGTATGTACGTATGTGTGTATCCATTTTTGCTTCTACTGAAATGCATTACGACACTCCATCTTGTTATTATTCCAATATCTTTGGAGTGTCGCTGCTGGCACTAGCAGAGCTAACCAGACATTTAACTAGCTCTACCTGGTAGCTTGGCAACTTACAGCAGTAGTGCGGCAATAATAAGTAGTATAATAATAATAATAAGTAGTATAACAATAAGTAGTATAATAATAATAAGTAGTATAACAATAATAAGTAGTATAACAATAAGTAGTATAATAATAATAAGTAGTATAACAATAATAAGTAGTATAATAATAAGTAGTATAACAATAATTAGTAGTATAATAATAAGTATAATAATAATAATAATACGTAGTATAATAATAAGTCCGGCACCATAAGACGCAAGACGCAAGCTCTCATATAGATACTTTTAATAAGTTTGACTGTTGACGTCGCTTCGTTTATCCCGACAGGTCTTCTTTGCCTCTTATCTTTATGTGCCTTTATTTTTGCTAATTTTTGTTTGTTTGTGTTTTATTTATCATTTTTGAAAAATCTAGTTTCTATACAGTTCAGTTGCTATCATGTATGTACAATTTTCCAAACTTCAAGCACAACAATAACACCCACTTAGAAACAGAAATGTGGATGTTTGTGCATCACAATTTCCTGACAACACGTTGTCCTGAATATACGGTACAACGTTGCCATTATCTGCTAGCTGTCACCTTGCAGTGTTTCGCTGCCTGACAGGCAGACGCCAAAATGAGCACGATGACATAATAACAGAGAGCTAGAAGAGAGCGATTCGCAGGGAACTGAAACATATAAACAACATAAGTATCAACAAACACCTCCATTCTTACCGCGCCGCATATTTCTCTCCCTCGAGCTGATGTTTCAGTTAGACAAACAATGCTGTGGTGATCCGTTCAAAGCTATTCGCGCAGGTCAGGTCAAATATACTTATCGGGGAGTGCCATATACAGAACAACACAACATGTCTAAACGTTAGATCCGATTGGGCCGGCAGGTTTCCACGCTGCCAGACATATAATGAAGAAAGGGAAAATGAGAGGGGACAGGCAGGAGTAGAGAATAATGAATAATGGCAAGAAGTCAGGAGGCAAGCCAGTCTCCCATTTTAAAATGGATGTTTTTCTTTTTATGTCTTTATACTTTAAATAGACTGTGTTTAAAATAGCTATTTTATTTATTTATTTATTTATTTATTTATAATAGCTATACAGCATGTCGTTTGTGGTTAATATTTTGCATATTCATGCAAATGCAGTACATGGTCTGCAACTGTTTGTTTTTAAAGCCCTTCATGGGCAAGCTTCAGCCTATATCGCTGATTAATTGAAGCTGTATGCTCCTGTAAGGTCATTAAGGCCTGCTGACCAGTTACTCCTTGTTGACCCTGAAACACGGCTAAAAAAAAAGGGAGATCGAGCTTCTCTGTTGCAGCTCCGAGACTTTGTAATGGTCTGCCTCCAGATCTCCGGGTCAGAATGGCCGTCAGGATTCCTGTTTTTAGGCGACATAAAGGTAATTATTGCAAGATAAATGTAAGCTAATACACACACAGACAGACAGACAGACCGTTACACTGAGGATACAGGTTTCACTAACTTACAGCAGAAGGCACAAAATCACTGCCTGTGTGAATCCATGGCCCACATTGAAAAGTATGCAGCGTTCCCAGTGAATGCTCTAAATTCAGAGCAGCCACCGTCATTTTCCTATAACCTTGTGCTCATTTCTTGTCTTTGGGTTTGTCAGGATAAATATTACACCCACTATAAACCGTGTCACTCTGTCCGAGCATTGAAATGGAAAAGACGTTAAAACCACATTAGCAAATGCGTTATGGTTCCATCTTTCAGGCACACAGATGCCAGAACAGTTTTAATACCCCCCCCCCTCCATCTCTGTACTGTTAGAGGGTAAAATGATTCTTCCATCATGACTGTAGTAGTTGCCATAAGTGACATTTAAAAGACACATGGACCATTGTGTTATACAGCAGCTAAAGGACACATGATTATTGGAGTCACGGTAACCTGACCTGTGCAGATCCCCCGGCTTGTGAAGTCAAAAATGCTCTTTACGCTCTCCTTGCTCTACTCACCTGGTGAACAGATTTTATGGTTTAGGTTTTATGATAAAATATTTACTTTATATTTACTACACACACACATAAATAAATCATTAAAATCACAAAGAATAAATATACAATAAAGATTCCCTCCTTTTGCGTTATAGCGTTTAGAACCCCAAGTGTGTTCCCCCTGCTCTCTGTGTGTTCAAAGATGAGCAAAGCTGTGCACAGACGTGCATGTGATGAAGGCGGTGGAGGTGGAGGGGCAGAAAATTCAAGCCACTCATATGGGGGGCACACGTGTTTGTGCATCCGTCCCCCTCCAGGAATTGAACCCCGCTCCCCTGCGCAGAGAGTGGCTGCTCTACAAGACACGGTATATCCCAACGGGCCCTATAGCTGGCCAGACCCACAATGCACTTGTTGAACAGGGTGTGGCCACGCTCCATTAGGAGGTGTTTGCAGTCATCACCTCCTACAGACCTCTGGTTTATTTATAAACTGGTAGATAGCCGTTAACCAATTTGGCATGGCTGCAGCTGTATCGCTTCATCTAGTCCTGCCACTGTTTAGAAACAAACGGCTGACTTCAACGTCATCACACGGAAACGCCCCCACTGGTTGCTGATTGGTCCGGCAGCAGGGTCGCTGTGAAAACGCTAAAGCAAACAGGGTTACCAGACTCTAATCTCCAGAGAGAGTAATCGTAGGGCGGAGTTTACACCTGTTTGGATCTCCCCAATATATGAAGGAAGAGAGAGAGATGGACTTCAGCTCCCACAATGCAATAGTAGTATAAATCCTGACTCACATTGACAGTTTAACTACTGTATGTCCCCTGAGAGCGATAGCGGGGCGGAGCCAGGCTATAGCTGTCTGCCACTATAGCTTACACCAGCCACCCTGTCCTTATTTATCACATCAAACTCCTTCCATCCCTAGCTTCTCTCTAGTTTCTGCTCGTGTTCGCCCTTTCCAACCTCTATGTGCTCTCATGTTGCTCCATTGACCCTACAGTGGATTACATTGTATGTTATTACGGTTTGGTAAATGGACTGCATTTATATAACACTTTTATCCAACGCGCTTTACAGTATTTTGCCTCACATGCACCCATTCATACACACATTCACACACCGATGGTGATCGCTGCCATGCAAGGTGCGACCTACAGTACGTTAGCACTGTGGCACAATGTCAGCCACTGCAAAGACATTTACAATAATCGACCAAATGTTCCACTCGCTTCATCCTACACAACTGCCCCGCTTCACGCTGCCACTTTAACTTAACTGATGAAGAGTTTTTGAGAGGTGCATCCTGGGCACATTACATTTGAGTGTTACACTATTGAATATAATGAAATGATTTGAAACCACGGGCAAACTGGCAGATTCTGTGAGCAACTCAATGCAGAGGGAATCCCTGGGAATATCCGAGGTGTGGTGTGATGCACCAACTAACACAGGCAATGAATTACTGTAAATAATAGCACCAGCCACGCTAAACGTGAACGAAGTGCTAATCATTCGTACAACATTACAACAAATAATGTGAATGAAGAGTTAATCCTTCATACAACAATATAACATATAACATGAATGAAAACCTAATCCTTCATACAGTATTATAACATAATAATGTGAATCAAGAGCTAGTCATTTGTACATTATAAAATATAATAAAATATATATATTTTAAAGTGTTTCTTTGTGTGTGTGTGTGTTATTGGTGGCGATGCTGCAAACCATCAGCGTCAGTTTGCAGAGTGCTTAACGCGGGCGTGACCACATGTGATTAATATGACGGCCGCCTACAGCTTCACGATACTGTCTCACATTTCTGCATCCGCACAGCTCTGCTAAACCCACTTCAGACGCCGCTGCGTCTCTGTGGACGTGCCTGTGTGTGTGTGCACGTGTGTGCACTATGTATGCTGTAACAGGATAGGTAAATGCTTCCTTGTTTTAATTGTTCTTGGCTCAGTCATCTTCCTGCCATTCTCATCGCTATGTTCACTCACTCAATTACGTCTTCCTTTCAGTAAAGTTTAAGGAGTCCCAAGCGCCACTAAGAGTGTGTGTGTGTGTGTGCGTGTGTCGTGCACGTCCCATCCATCTCCCACCCTCGGCTGTCTTCCATAATTACAATGGGCTTGCCTTCCCTCCCTGCCTGCTAATACGCTCATTACAGTGTGTGCGTGTGTGCGCGTATGTGTGTGTGTGTGTATATGTACTGTGTGTGTGTGTGTATGTGTGTGTATATGTACTGTGTGTGTGCGTATGTGTGTGTGTGCTTATGAAACACCCACCACCTCCGCTTCACGGTAATCACACTCTACATCAGCTGTCACCCTTTTTGAGTCTATATGCCATGCCTGGGGCACACACACACACACACACACATAAAGGCACACACACATGCGCACACATACATACACATACATGTGCACACACATATACTGTACATGCACACATACATACACTTAACTACATGTATGGTTTCTAGTGATGGAGGAAAATAAATACCTCCACTACTCAGCTAGTAAGATATTCTAAGCTAATTGTAAGATCAAATGTTTTTGTGTAAAATTCACCAAATATCTCTTTGCATTTCGCTATCTTACATTTTAAAAAAAAGATACTGCTATACAGCCCTGGCCCCGTAAATCCTACACAAAGTGCAAACGCTGCTTGGCTTCGCAATGCGTTTCAATGCGTGTGTGGGGCGGAGCTTCTGAGGGAGTTTGTTTTGATTTGAGCAAGTCTGCAGACTTGCGTTATATGATTGAGGGGTCCCATTGCGGAAAGCATTACAACATAATAAGGTCTTCATGAACCACACCTTCAGAAATTCCACCTAGTTGTGGTCACATCTGAATAGGCCAAAGTTTAGCCACAGCTTCTACTGCTTTTGTTTTGCACTTGATTTTTGATAAACTGAAGGGATAAGCACTCTCTCATTTAAAATGTTTCATGATGCCACATCTTCAATGTGAATGTTTATGCTATTCAATCTTATATGAAGGAATAAGCACTTTGACTTTGTGACAAGAAATGCAAAGTTAATATTTCAGAGACTCTGGCTTCAGACCCCATGTGCCTTTGGGCTAGGTAGGTCAGTTCGGTAATCCACTCATGCCTTTATGTGATGTCACACATATTACATTCATGTTTACAGTCTGGTGTAAAAAGACAGACAGACAGACAGGAAGTTAGGAATTTAAGTTTAGGTTTGCCGACTGCAAAAGCTACCAGATGGCTCACCCAAGCCAAGTCTTTTTTTTTAAGTGCCTGACATTTTCAAACAGTTTCGATCGAAGGCTCCCCAGATGAACTTGTGACTAACAATCCATCTGGCATGTCAGGTTAGGGGAGATGTGTATTGACTGACATATATCCGGGATCAGTTCAGAGTCTGGGAGAAGGTTGCGGCCTATTCATCTAAGAAGTGTGACAGAAACCGAGGGATAAAAAGGGGCGAAAAGATGTCAAGGTAAAGAGGCGATCGTGTGCAGACGAGAGAGGAAGGAGAGAGAGAGAGAGCCCGCAATGGACAAAAGAGGGGAAAGTTGTTGGGTGTAAATTAAAGCGAAGCAAAGTTCCCACTAGTTTGGCGGACAGGGAATTTGTGCATTTGTAATAGTGTGTATTTAACTGATTGCACGTGTCGGTGTGTGCATGTGTGTCTCTGTGCCTTGTTAAGTGCTGTTACAGACAAAACAGTTCCATTTATGCTATTTTCTGACATTATTGCGTAATGATGAGATGCCACACACACACACATTAATCCTCTGTGTTATGCCACTAATTACAAAATGACTTGTAAATGTTTAATAATACAGCCAGACCCACGTCAGTACAGAACCCAGAGAGGAAGATCTGCTGCTCGGGTTTGTCACCCAAGTGACATACTGTAATAAGATGTCAACAAACATAGCAGCTCATTTTTCATCTGCTAATGAGTGTGAGGGGTCAGCGTTGAAAAGGATCATTCCCATTAATAATAATAATAACAATAATAATAATGTGACTTGAAGATAGGAGAGATCACATGATGCAGTCAGAATGTAATCTCCTCTCCCTAGATCTAGTGGGTGTCTAGCAGAAATCAAAACCAACCGAGTAGGGCTGCTCAATTATGGGGAGGAAATCATGATCACAATATTTAGTTCAAAATTGAAATCACAATTATTTAACACTAATACTCATTGGCATTGGAAAGATTTTGCATTTTCTCAAGAGTTAAAAAATTAAACAAATCAGTGCAAACACCTTTTAACTGGTGAATTTTCTCTTAATTCTTTTCCCGTTTTCACCGAAATTTGCAAAAAATTCATTTTTGTTCCCGATTACATTTATTTTATTTAGTAAGGGTCATACTCATTAATTAAAATTAGACTAATGACAGAGGTGTAAATGTGTGAGATTTAGTCATACATGGAAAGTTTAATCTCCAGTCAAACATAGACACAACAGCATCAGAAAAATAACATGTATACAATAATGAATAAAACATACATTTATATGCCTACATTTCTATGCCTATATAAAATCTCTACACCAGATTATGAACACACGTTTCATTGTTCACTTATCACAGTTTTATAGATAATAATACATTATTTTTAAATTAAATAAATTATAAAAAATACTCCGATACTTCAACACAGCCCTGGCTCCGTAAATAGCAATATAAATAAAGTGCTGAACACACACATGTTCTCGAGAATGACTTATCCACCTAAAAACGGGAGGCCCTTCCCTTGGGGGTAGCTGCACACTTCACTACACACGTGATACAAGAACATGGTAAAAATAAAGCAACATAGACATGCTGCACATCCACTTCAAGAGAAACTCGACAACATTTGTTTCTTATTTTTACCTAAACAAAACAATTCTAACACCATGCATCTAAACGTGCATATGTTCATTAATAAAAATTGTGCACTATTGCAAGTGCACTATATGTGCACGTGCAATTTTGCTGACTTTATGCTACCCACACATGCCACATATCACATGAAAGCACAGGATGTACTGTTTCCAACGGTATAACTTTTATCAAAATCAATTGTCCAGTTTGGTAAAGTAGATTATTAAAATATGATCAAATGTGTAAAACAAATGTAACATGGCATAAATAGAGCTTCCGCCTGACGTGTTTCTAATAAAACCTCTCTCTCTTTGCTCTGCTTCACTTAAATTAGAATCAACCTTTGCACAGGGGCTGTTCAGATGTTGGGCTGTTGTTTTCTGGAGGGTTGGAACTGCATCATCCCAAAGGGGTTTTTTACTCTATTATTTAGTATGTTTTCAGGCGGGAATAAAATGTAAAATGTTTACTGTTTTCCATCTCTATATACTCTGCAATGGTAATACAACATCAGTTTACATATAAAGTATTCACATTCAATAGCTTCTGCCCTATCAAATGAGACCAGATGTGTGTATATAGGCCTCATGGTTGAGGAACTGCACTTTATTTATTTGTGGTATTACATTTTAGGCGTGTTTCCTCGAAATTGTGCTAGGGAATAGTAAGGCCCTGGCATACTTTGGGCGTCCATGGAACGCGGTGGTTCACGGACTGTCCACGTGACCTCAATACCGTCTGTCCGCGCACCTCCAAAATCCAGACGGACTGTATACTGAATGTATTTCAAGCGAATATCACCAATATTGTTCACAGGAAACTATGTGCGCACATAAAAATCATAGTTACAGTATAAATATAGCTAATTTCAGAGCACCTTTTAATACAGAAATAGCAGATGAGAGTGGATTATGCATAGCCTCATGAATAATATGACAAAAAAACTACTTTTAGTATAGCAAAAAAAGAAAAGAAAAATTGTATTCTACAATTTACACCAGAAGCAGGGCTAAACTGTTTATCTTGGGAGATATCTCAACTAATAATTTTAACTCTTGGTTTATGCACTAGCCTACTTTTTATGC
>JAODOY010031583.1:40953-45941 GCA_025399855.1 Forbesichthys papilliferus | reverse complement strand
ACACACACACACACACACACACACACACACACACACACACACACACACACACACACACACACACACACACACAGCTGGGGAGCTGTAAAGCTTGTTAGGCTATGGGTCAGTAGGCTCATCAGAGCTGGTCTTGAACGAGGGCTAACGTGAAGCAGTGTGACGAGATAGAAACAGACAGTTAATTCTTTTTCCCCATGAGTAATCACAGAGATGGCTATGTGGAATTTGAACTACCCCCCCAGAAAACTACATTCCTTTTCAGCCTAGAAGTAATAACAATGTAATGTGTAACATTGTATTGACATCACAGAGGGCTAGGGATGTTGTTGTTGATGGGTGAAATGCCATCCAGTGGATGCTAACTAGTACACAAGATTATCAATGAACAATGGTGCAATCTTGTATAGTAATCAGTGTCAACATTGGTTAGAATCGACTCCCGAAGATGTGTGTTCATTTTCCAACATGCCTTACTGTAAGAGTCCTTCTGCCATATTATGTAATTATAACAGTTAGCATCCACTTGAATATTGTAATGTACAACCATTGTTACAGTAGGTGGTGTGATTTAATATACTGTATAATTAATACTTTATTGTGATACAGTCTATACTACACATGCTACCAACCATTACATACAATTATATAGAAGGTAGGGAAAATACCTGTTATTCTGCATGTGTTTAGAGCTAAAGCTCTATTCGGGCACTTCATTGTATTCTGTAATTGTCTGTTCCTGCCCAAAGTGAGGTATGTGATATTATGGGTGCATGTATGCAGGTGTTTGCAACATCTCTTGCTCCAGTGACTGCACATTTAATTGTTCTAATAAATTGCGTTTCTTTTTGCTGGTATGCAGCCGTTTAAGATACTTAAACAAATGTACTACCGTAAATCGCTTTGGATAAAACTGTCTGCTAAATCAGTGTTTCTCATTCCTGGTCTTGAATGTTCCCTGCCCTGCATGTTTTATATGTCGTTTTAAATGCCGTTATCATGCTGTTTCAGACATTGATAATGACCCATTCATTTGAATCAGGTGTGTTGGAGAATATATTTAACATGCAGGCCAGTGGTACTACAGTGCTAAATAACTAAATGTAAACATAATGTCACTGAGACCTCTTGTCAGGACTCTGGGCATGTACATGCCTCGTGATTGACATCTTCCTGGCTCTTCTATGAGTTCGCTTTAGTTGCACATGATAGTGCTTCCCGGGTCATGCTGATACGGAGGCTCATATACTGAACAACATTATAAAACTATTACGCTATGCTGTTAACTGCTGGGCTGTTATAGTTTATGATGCGTGATAAATGTGAACTAATTAGAACATCTGCTTCATCATTACTAATTAATATACAATGTGACAACATTGTGCGCGTGAGGTTGGGCTCCTTGTATGAAGAAACCAAGGTGTACACCATGGAATATGGCTAGTAAATCTGTTTTGGTGACCAGCAACAGCGTGACTGGCAGTGAAATCAATGGCCTTTGTATTTCAAAGAGATAGAAACGTTTATTAGCCTGACTGAAGGGGTCTCTCTCTCTCTCTCTCTCACGCTGTCATCCTACCCTTTCCAACTAATACTGCTCTTTAATGTATATTGCTTCTTAATGCACTTTCTATATTATGTCACAGCAATTGAGATTCCTTCTTAGTATTTAATTAGCACTAATCCGCATCCTCAGCCGTTAATTTCTTTGTACTTTGTACTGTCCATCCACAACCAAAGATATGATCAAAACCTAAAATTGAATTTGGCTATTATTTGCCACATATGGGAAAAGAGAGCAGTGTCACATATTCTTGAATTGATCTGGGGAGAATAGTTTCTGGTTCATGTTTGTTTCAATAAAAAAATTAAAAAAAACAGCAATTATGTGCTGACAGAAGTGAGTTGCATTCAAATGAGATTAGGGCTGCAGGTGCCACTGTGTTGGGAATGGGGATATAACTACATCTACACAGGCGATGGGATGTTTTCTGAGGAATTATCTACACACCATAATGTGAATTAATTACTTTATTGAAGCTGTACAAATTGATAGTTATGCCCAACTATAGGAATCTTGGAACCGTACGGTGTAGGAATGTATTCTGATATAACTGAAATATAATGTTATGTTTATCTTCAAGAGTGGTGTGTAGTTAAGAAATCATATTATACTTTTATTTTTGCTTAAGATCTCAGACAACAAGGTACTTGAGTTAAAATCTTTTCTTTGACATTTTACTGCATTGTTAAAGTGTTTATATCTGCAGGGGTCTTAGTAATGCCAGATTTAACAGATGGAGTGAGTTTGATGTTTGTTGTGAGATTGCTGAAGCGTCACAGGTGTTCTATGTTGACTGTTTCCACAGACCTATCTCCTGGGAATTATCATCTCCATATGTGGGAATGTTCTCATCAGTATTTCCCTCAACATACAGGTAGGAAACAGTGGAACACCAGTGGAACACCAAATATGTTTTTGTAAGCTTGTTCTGTTTTGTTTATCTTTATGCTCCCACCACATATTCCCACTCAAATATCTTTCATTTCAGCAAAAGTTTTTACCAGTTTAAATTGTGTCATTTTCTAAAGGGTCTTTTAGAGCTGTTTAGCTTTACATTTCCATTCCACATACGTATAGTATGTAACGTAGGTAGTATGGATGTTTGACAAAAGGACATTACAGAAGAACATCTCAGTCAGTCTTTATATAAATGCTATTGTGCACAGTTCTGACTTTGTGTGGGAGCATGTGTGATTTAGAAAATGGATTGGGAGAGTGTGACAGGTGTACCTTGGAATGTCATGCCTTGCTGATGTGTGAAAAAGCATGAAACAGGATGCTAGCCACTGTCTTACGGCGGTCACTTTTTGTCTCATTGATGTATTTCTTTCATAGCCGTGTTAGACGGTGTCAGCTGCGAGGCTGGTTTGTTATTTCTCAGGCTATTTGTACTTGATATATCTTGATGACTGCTAATGCTAATGAAGCTAATTGATTTTTTCCTTAAATCTCCGGTCCCTGTCTCCTGTCAGAAATACACCCATGTGCGCCAGGCTCAGCGCGGCTCCGAGCCCTACTATACATCGGTGCTGTGGTGGTGCGGTGTGGGACTCATGGGCATTGGGGAGTTGGGAAACTTTGCGGCCTACGGTTTCGCTCCTGCATCTCTTATAGCCCCACTGGGCTGTGTGTCAGTCATTGGTGAGTGTTTCTCTCTTGTTTTGGGACTAACAATGAGTGGGTCCCTCACTGTGGGAGGTGGGAGTTCTATATACAGCAGGTCTTGTATGGATGGTGCCATGTTAAATATTTAGGCCCCTTAGCACCCATCCATACAAGTGAACGGTATTGACAGATGGACAGGAGACTTTGAAGCTGGAAAAGCAAACATTATCATAATGGTGAGGAATCAACGAAATGGTTTTATTAATTATTGTGTAAAGCAGGCATACATTTGTGTTTTTAGTTTGTCACACCACAGAAAACAGTTAATATTAACCACCCAGCCAAATTTGAATTAATAAAAAATTACATTTCAAAAGCGTGAAAATATAACCATCTCCATACTCCATACCGCTGTGTTTTGCCAAAAAGGTATCCTCAGGCGAACATTGAGTGAAAAATGTCTACGTGCATTTTATCAGTTGTGTTTTAACTTAGATTAAATAGATGTATACTGGTAAAAAGGATTAGGATGGTTATAATATAGGGCTGTGTGAGCTTTCATGGGCAGAAATCAGTTTTTAACAAACCACTTTGTAGCAGATGACTTTTTGGCATGACACCTGCAGATGCCATGAGATGCTGTTCTTGTCAAGTTAAACTAGCCTACAGCTTGTTGGGTTGGATTTTTTCGTTTGGATATGTGGTTTATATTTTCTTTTGGAAAGAGGGTTGGATTACATAAAGACATTTGGATTATTTGGATGCTGATTTGAACACAAGAATAATGGATTTGTATGGAGAATATTTCTAGGACAGTACATTTAGTAGGCTAATAACTTGCATTTGGAGCAGGATAAATAATGAGCTGATTCAAACGCTCTCTAAGCTTTTATATCCTCGTGGTGGTGTTACCGGGAGGGGTACGCAAATTGGCTGACCATCTATGTATCTAGTTCCCCGTTTCTCGCACAAAAAAATCCTAAACAGAGAAATTATGAAATACAGTTTAACGGTCTAACTCAATGACTACAATACAATACTAGATTTAACAGTGTTTTCACATGTTTAAAGGAATGGATTTCTAGCATATATAAAGTATTTCCATGTAAATCTTTGTATTTGCTTCACACAAAATTGAAATCATGTATTAAACTAGTAAAATAGTGTAATCAGTTGATACCTATTATTCAACAATGCACACTGCAATTTTGTGCGATAGTGTGAGGTGTTTTGTCTTAATTTTATTTCACATTTAGCAATCATTCTCGAGAATGACTTACTATATTACAAAGGGCTGAATTTCTTACCTGGATGAAAATTACAAGGTGTCATGAAAGATTTTCTTGGATTATTTCTCCCATGCATTATGCTTCCTTGTGGACATTCATTGTACTGTAAGTGTAAGTGTTAAATAACTGGTTGTACTATAATGGAAAACATGACCAGATTTGACACGAGGTCAAAGAAAGCATTGAAACGGTTTAAACAAACAGTTTAAAAGTGCTATGGCTGCGAAGAACAGGTCTATAATGAAACAAGCATTATCTTTGATGACTTTGGGGTGTAAATGTGTATTGAAAAAATGTCAGTGCAGCCGAACCTTCCATTGTGTCTCGGTGTTAACTGAGCTGACACATGTCCTTCCATTAGATTAGCCAATACCAACAAGACATTACTGTCAGTACAGCTGACAGGTGTTCAGTGAAAATACTTCCAGACAGGTTTCAGTTCCCACTTCCCACACCCAAGCCACCTATAGCCTGTCTTGTGCTGGAGGTGAGGTGCTTCATGGAAATGAATAGCTGCTATTACCAGACACTTC
>JAODOY010031583.1:25953-38453 GCA_025399855.1 Forbesichthys papilliferus | reverse complement strand
CTAGAAAACCAAACGCCTGAATGCCCTCCGCCATGCCTGTCAGTCAAATAGGCAGGTCCAGTTAGTTTGATCCACACACCTTTCTGTCTATCCGTGTGTGCGTTTGCTGTTTGCTCTACAGCCGGTCTGGCTGTCCATGATAACAAGCAACCTGTTTGATCTAATGGTTGATTTGACTCAGTTAGCCCAGAGCTGTTAGCCTGTTCCAGCAGGCTACCTATGTCTGTCTATGTGTCTGCTATAGCTCTATTTATCTGGATATGTTTCTGCCTGTCTCTTTTGTTCCTTGCATTTCCTGTGGCATTATTAGGGATATTTGGCTTGTGTGTGTGGCTGATTGCGTTTCGTCTTAGCATTTTTGGACAATATCATTGATGGGTGGCATCATTTAAGAAAACATGGCACCAGTCATTTGGTGATGCTTAATAAATGTCCTAAAAACTCCATTGCCTTCACAGACATGTATGCCAAAAAATGGCCCTGGTTTTGCAAACATCTGTATTCTATACTCATTAATACCCCATTCATATGTATGTACAGGTGCTTGTGTGCAATTATATGTGTTTGTATGTATGTGTTATATGTAAAACATGGTATTGGTAGCCTTCCCCAGATTTGTGCCTTGATACAATCCTGTCTCTACAGACAATTCTTTGGATTTCATGGCTTGGTTTGTGCTCCGACATGCACTTACAACTCTTGTACCTTATATTAGAGCTGGGCGATATGGACCAAAAATCATATCCCGATATATTTAGATTGAATACCGATACACGATATTTATCTGTATTTTCTATAAAGTGGGCTAAATGTTCAGGCGAGGAGAAAAAACAGGAAACCCGACGGAAATGTACTTTGTTTTATTTTCAGTGACATTAATTGTAGTTGAATATGGTTAAATCCATTGCAGAGAGGTTGTGAATTTTGCAGATATAATTTAATCCACATTGTTTTTGATTACCAGTACCTTGTTATACTAGCTGGCTACATGTATCTGTTTGTCAGAAACTGAAATTGAGCAACTGAGTAACAAAATGTGAAAAAAGTGAAGCTCTTTCCCGATGCACTGTGTTTGTGGAAGAGCTTAAAACACAACACAGACTGTACAGTATCTCCGATAAGTCCATCTACTGAGTAAGGAGAGAAGTAGACTATATATAATATATAATGAACTATAAATGTTACTTAGAGCAGGCCTTGTTTGCAATGGAATTAAATAACATTATTTTCCCCTTTTCAGCCAGTGTTGTCATATCTGTGGCTTTCCTCAAGGAAACGGTGCGTGCTGCTATGATCTTTGGTAAGCAAACACTCTGAATAAAACACTTGACAGCACTTTGTCATCGACAGTGTGCTGGCTTGATGATAGCATTATATATTTCCATAGGTCTGTAGAAATACAGTAGTTGTTTGTTTACTTGAGCTATTGTTAATCTAGACAAGGAATTTATATCAAAGTTGTACTCTTTTCAGCTAATTCTTAATAAAAGCCAATAGTAACATTTTCAGCACTATACACAATTTGTATAGAGTATCCACATATAATATTTAAAGTATATTATTAAATGTATTTACTAATGACATTCCCATCTCTGTTGGATAGGTGGCACTCTGGCATTAATTGGAACCTATGTTCTAGTGACGTTTGCGCCCCACAAGTCCACCCCCATCACTGCCCAATTGGTTCAGCACTATGTGATGAGCTGGCACTTCTGGCTGTACATGGTATGTATCCTCAAAACACCGTTCCTTTGCACAGCCTGCTGTGCTCCATAATGGTAATGCTGTAGCTATGTAAATAATGCCATCTAGAATACATTAATGCTGTGTTCATAGTGAACACGGCAAACCGGTAGACGGCAAACACTTTCTGGACGGCACGCAATAAAAGTCCAACGGAATGGCAGTTGCTATGGTGACGTCGCATTGTTTACAAATTATTTAAAAATGTATCTAATCTACAGTCTGAGTCCAAAGCTTTTAATAACTCTCACTGATAAGTGTCATTGCAGGCCTATTTCGGTAGACAGATGACATGTGTTCAAGCCCTTTTTGAGAGCAAGAGCTTTGATTGGCCAAATTTGACATGTGACCCCTTAAACTGTTCTTTAGAAAAAAAAAAAGAAAAAAAAATGTATCCAACACAATTATTTAGTAGCAACTGTTTTATGTAATTTTTTTTGTATTGTATCTAGTATTGTAGTGTTGTTGCACCAAAAGTATTACCTTCTCATTGTCAATGTTTCTCCGTGTGTGAGGGAGCTACGAACATCCGGTTGTAAATGCTATTGCGGAGAAAGTCAAAAAGTTAAAATATTTCAACTTTCAACGTCATGCCATCCTGCTCTCATCCGCTAACATGATACCAGGAGGGCCGTCTCCCGTGTTCCATGTGAACGCAATACCACACTGATATATGAATAACGACTTGGAGACGGCAAATGGGATGATCCCAGGAGCATCATGTGTCAGATGACAGCGGGCTGTTAAAATCATTTGAATTCAATCTTCTTGGTTTTCCCTTGGAAAACAAAATGTCACCATACCATGTTTGCAATATGGACGTTGCAGTGACAGTGACATAACGTGTGTTAGAAAAGTATCTTATCGCCCAGAGCGTCACAATCAGATATTTTTAGGAGTGATCTACTGTAACACCATTCATGTATGGGAAAAGCAAGATGCTCTGCGATTCCCATTAAAACAGAAATGACAGGAATGACTATTGGCTATGGTTTGAACCTGGATACACAATAGCTTGCAGCACAAAGCTAGATAGCCTGTTCAAAACACAATGTCTCAAAATGTCCATTATTTTGATGAGTGTAGCTTCATTTGATGACACATGCTAACACAGAGAGACTGGAAATAGAACTTGACGGACGAAGACAGATGTTGTCGCAAACTGATAGTGGGCATTGCAGATCTGTGAATGGATGTCCTGTATATATAGATGAATAGATGTGTGACTGTGTGTGCTAGCCTCTACTGGTCTGCAGTGATGGATGGTGTCTCACTTGGGTTGCTCTTTAACAGCCTAGGGAAGGCATTGTGAATACCCATTATGGGGGACCAACCCAAAGCAATATGGGTTTGACTTTAGACGGTTATTAATCAAGAAGATGCTGTGTAGAAAAAGACACATCCATCACTGTCATCAAATGTGTTTTCCCCGTTATTGTAGAATGGTCGCTTTTGAAAGGACCTAAACAAATTATGTTGAATGTGGGTACAATTGAGCTTAGGCACCATGCCGGTATCTTCATAGGCTCTATTTCACACATATTATGGCAGCGTTATCTTCCATTCCAGTAATGAAAAAGTTGTTTTGCCTAATTTCCCGCTCATTCTTAGAATTGCATTTCTTTCTTTGGATCAATGTACTGTACTTACTATGTGGGTCAGTCCTATTTGACTCACAAGGACAGTGTTGTTCTCATTAAAGACCAGCGAAAGACCGTTTCATTCTCTTGCCATGGTCATTTGTTTCAATTAGAGTGCTATGGTCACTGCTTGCGTACTTTGTTACCCTGGTGGGATTTGGAGAGGATTTTAGTTTCTACATGTGTTGGGCAAGGTTAGGTTGTCTCTGTAAGATGAATGGCCTCAGGAACGAATATACTGTAGTATTACTACACTGTGGTCTTGTGTTGTGTTAGATGGCATGCAGATGTATGTATGTATGTTGTGTATTTTCCTCCCAAACTGTCTCAGCCCCCCCCCCCCCACCGCACACCCACCAACACACCCTGTACCATCTCCTTGCAGTTAATAGAAATGGCCATCTTCTGCATTCTGCTCTATGTGTACAAGAGGAGGAACGTGAAGCACATCGTGGTCGTGATGCTCCTGGTGGCCCTGCTCGGTAATGACACATGAAGACCTGTGTTTGATGGCAGGGGTTATGGATTCAACCATTTTCAGAAGTCAGAGGTTGCTGTGTTGCCTGGCTACCAAAAGATGGGACTGTACACAGCTCCATCATCATAGCTGTTAAGAGACTTTTGTTGGCGGTGGATAAGAGGGGTCAATCATCATAGAAGTTGAAAGACCTCAAGCACAAACATGTATAATCTAATTGAAACACGTGATAAGGTCAGGTCATGGGAACATGCTGTTTATTTAAGGAGAAATGTGCTTCACACTGACTCATGACTTTTTATCGCTGATGCTATATAAATTAGGGCTGGGCGATATGGACCAAAAATAATATCCCAATATATTTAGGTTGAATACCGATACACGATATATATCGGTATTTTCTATAAAGTGGGCTAAATCAGGCATAGAGAAAAAACAGGAAATCCGACAGAAATGTGATATTTTTTATTTTTAGCGACATTAATTGACATATGTGAGCTTTCTCTGGTGTCTCTACAATGCAAAAAACAATAGGGACTTTCAACAATGAGCCTATATTGTTTCTCTGCAGCATCTTTGACAGTCATCTCGGTTAAAGGCGTGTCAGGAATGATCACAGAGTCTATAAAAGGCCATCTGCAGCTCACCTACCCCATTTTCTATGTCATGGTCGTTGTGATGGTCGCTTCCTGTGCCTTCCAGATCAAGTTAGTCAAGGGTTTCTCTCTTCAGCTGGGCTCCTAGCCTTTATTCATTTTTCGTTGTTTATTATTGTTGAAACTACAGACTACATAAGCCTTGAGTAGAATATAAATACACACAACATCTGTAATTATTTATTATAGCCAATGTAATATCAAAAAATAACTGGGTGGCTTATTGATATTGACCTTTCTTTTCAGATTTCTCAATCAGGCGATGAAAATGTTTGACGCTACAGAGGTGGTCCCAATCAACTTTGTGTTTTTCACTGCTAGCGCCATCATTGCAGGTATGCTGCAACATTTGAACTACCAGGCTTTAACGGTACACTCCTCAACTGCGATATAAAGCCCCCCCACACATACACACACACAGACCATATCCTCATGTCTGCCATTGCTGATATGTGAAACACAACTGCCGACAACAGTATGCTTGGCTGTATGGAAGTGGTTGAGTCATGTGTTTTGAACCACACAATTTCCCAAACCTCAAATGCACATTGAGTGTCCATAAACCTTCCATCTGTAGATACATATTCTCTGTTCATATTAGAAACAGATTAAAACGTAGGGCATTAAATACATTTGAGGGCAGAATTGAATCATTATAGTAATGTTGCTGAATCATTTCTGAATATACAGGCTACTTATGTATTTATTTTGATATTACCATGTATTCTTTGTCTCATCTTTGTAAGGCTATGAATTACACGCTGTATGTATTAAAAAGTTGTTTTATGAATCTTGCAGGGATCGTATTTTACCAGGAATTTGAAGGATTGGCATTGCTGAACATCTTTATGTTCATTTTTGGGTATATATTTTTAATGCTAATTTATGTAAATGACAATTGAGTGTTAATGGTAATGCACTTCAGTAAATCAGGTCTGATTTCCCCACAGTTGCCTTCTGTCTTTTCTCGGTGTGTTCCTTATCGCCAGAAACCGACCGAAAATTAAGCATCAAGAACGCGACTTCGTCGCAATGGATACAATCCCGGGTAAGTACATGGAAGTCAGCCAGCTAATATTACACAGTAGTAGTGTAAACTCAAACCAAGACATTACACTCGTGTCAAATGAATCCCATGCAGTAGCCTCAGAGGTTTCATATCTGCTTTCTAAATACCTGGCCATTCGCTTGTCCATTTACTAGCACAGTCTGTGTGAAGCCTGCGTTCGTCTGACAACTGTCTGCAACCTTGGCAGCGAAGCCCATCTAATGAGCACTGCTATCCACGTTCACAGGGAGAAGGCACACAGACAAGATCCAACCTGAGGCGCAGCCTACAACGTATGGATCCCTGGCAGCCAAACTCATGTGCAATAGAGGGGGTCAAGACAATGATTAGTAGGACTGTTAATAGATGATGTGCCCCCGTGGCTTTTTTCTGTCTAGTGCTGCCTTCCTGGGTTGACAGGCAGTAGAAACAGTGCTACATTTGAATAATGTGTGTATTTATTGAAGTAAAAACACACCTGCTCAGTGCTCAGGTCAAGGCTAGTCAGACATCAGAATGTATGCCAAATGACCACCACCACCACACTAGTATAGCTTTTGGGTGACATTTGTCTACAGTATGTATTTATTTATTTATTTATTTATAGCAAGGATATCAGTGTTGATGGAACATCACTCAGGACTAACAGACATGGGATATTTGAAAGATTGCTTTATTTAAATTGGGACAACATGAGTGACTCCATCTCAATTCACTCGAACAAATGTCACTGTCAGAATTGGACTGTCAGTTAGTTGTCTTGTTCATGGACAGACTAAATGTGATGTTTTCATGCTCACGATTCTTAAATCATGCATCTTAGCAAGTGCATCAGTGCCCTCTACTGGTTGTAGGAAACCTAAATTTGCAAAATGGCTCAATTTCCCCCAAAAAGGCAAATCATCAAAGCTAAACAAACTTAAGCATAACGACCTTCTTGTATTGATAAACATTTTGTTTGAACTACACCCCTTTAAACTCAGATTATGATTTATTAGAATTTTCATAACAACTTCCTATCAATTCATTTAAATAAAAGTATATGAAGGGGCTGAAATATCTGGAAATAATTGTCACCACTAACTCAGACAAAGAGCCCACACACCCATCTTCAACTAATGTTAACTCAAACACCACCCTGAAATGTAAAAAAAAAAAAAAGTTCAGTTGCCAAGCAACAAGACTGTTATGTGCCTCCTACACATTAGGATCGAGTGAGAAATTATTGTTCATCAGGTGCATCTTTAAAGAGAATGAAAATTAGTCAGCTGCTGTACATTTATGCATGTACATAGAGAACGGCATTGTGTAACTGCATGAAGGATTAATTACTGTAGGTGTGGTGGTACACTGTGCAAACTTCATCGTAGATAAGAGCAAACGTTCATTGAAATGGCAGGTTATGAGCAACATACCTTAGCTTTGACTGCCATTTAATTCAAAGTAAATCAAAAAGGGACACATTTCTACGTGAAAAACAGTTATTCTCATTTATAGTTATGTATAGTAACTGACAAAGCTTTGTTAGCTAGTTTACAGGATTTATTTAATGTCCAATACAGTTTCAAAAATGGCATTTGACCAAACAAAAATGTCCAAAGTAAAAAGAACCTCATACGGAGGATATATGTTACGAGAGAATGGGGTTTCTTTCCTCCGGTCTCTTTGTAGCTGTAGCGGCGTGCCACCACATGGTAGCCGGGCATATCTTCAATGTTACACGTTCCTGCGTCACACCTCTATGTTGACCTTGGCGAAGCGATACTGGAGTGACGAAGGGTTCCGTAGGAGCACCAGGCCCCTCTGCCCCACCGGCTGGCTGAGCAGGGTGTTGAGGAGGCCTGCCACACTGACCAAGCCCAAAGCCTCCCCACATCCCGCAGACAGAGAGAAGTCTCCCTGGGTAACCCACCCCAGGGTAACACGGGAGCAGTGTGAGACCACGCTGGGCAGGGGGTCGGGCCACAGTCCCAGGACGAGACCTGAAGGAGCGTAGATGGAGGTCGGTGCGGGGTTCGGCTCGGGGGAGCAGAGCTCCGTGCCGCTGCCCTCGGCTTTCGCGGCGGACTTGGAGGGCGGCGGGGCGGTTTTCTTGGAGCCCCTCACTGTTCCTTTGAAGTGGTCCTTATGGGAGGGCTCCTGGGGTCCGCTGCAGCCGGTCTGCGTAAGCTGCAGCTTCAGGTCTTCCGGGGCGGCCACACACACTTGGGCGTGGAGCTCCGGCTTCCCCTTGGACAGCAGGGAGAGACGCACCCACACCAAGCTCTTCAAGCCGCAGGAGAGCAACGACGTCACAGCGGCGCTATCGAGAGGAGGCGGCGCCTGCCCTGCGCGGTGCGACCTCTGACCTTTTGAGGAAGTGGGTCTACACCAGCCAGAGAGCAGCTTCAAACGCTTTCTGTCCCTGGAACGCATGCGATTGCACAAATCACCAGTAACTGTTAAAATGGGATAGTTATTTATATACCATTGCTAGTCACTGAAACAAGAACAAAGACTCCATTGTTGAAAATACAATACAACTGTATTATGACTCAACGCTGGTGTGAGGTTTTCATTAGAGATAATTGATGCAACATGCTATTTTTCTCTGATGTATTGCATCAATTTGAATCTGGATGCACTTTGGCTATGCTCATCAGAAACAGACAATGAAAGGGATGTGTGCTGGAGTACAGCCATACATCTCGCCTGTCCAATGTTCCAAGGTCCCAGGAATGAGCAGCGTGAAGATGTAAAGGTAATAATTAAAACCAAAGGGCAACACTAGTGAACCGTGCAGTTGGGGAGTACATTTAAAAGTTAATTGCCAATATACTATTTTGTTATTTATGCAGAAACAAACTAAATGTGTGAGGGGACCTTGGGGCGAAACCTAACAGCAGAATGATTCTAACAAATTCATATATAGAAATAATTATGTTTGTCCAAATGACTAAATGGTAAAAAACAACTTTGTTTTGGTTCAAACTACCTGCAGCTTATTCCCTCCATATAAACAATAGCTGTGCTTACATGGACCCTATTATTCCGACTGGAATCGGGTTAAAAGCCCAACCTGAAAGAAAACGCTCCTTATGAACACCTCATTCGGAAGATGAGGTGTACGATTTCATCCCCAAGCAGAGGGGCAGTATAACCTTTTCCAATGCGCCGACTGAAAGAAGAATTCTACCATGTACACGCTAAACCCAATAACTTCCTTGGTGCGTTCTTTGCTGCGCGTGCCCCGTCTGACGCTGCTGTTGTTGTGTGTGATGGACAGTGAATGGGAGCTAGTACGTTGACTTTGTATAGAGAGCCATAGGCACACAAATAGCCTCACTCTCCCGACGTGTCTACAACTAGATGCTAGCCGGTTTGAGCCTCTTTGCTAGGGGGACGAGCCATAGTGTGTGCATGTTTAACATCCATTCCAATAAACTGCGACGCAGCATGTAAAGACTAGACCCGATTAGTCATACCGTGCAAACAGGTAACCCGAAAGGCCACAATGTGTCATGTAAACCCAGATAGTGAGCTCAGTGGAAACGTCAGGCTTTATGGGTCGGACAATGCAATTGAGGACTGTCATTACAGAGAGGAGCCTGTTCCAACCATAGGTTCCAACCGGGCACGGTACCTTAGGACAGTGAACCACGTCTGCGGAGTGATCTCGCCGCGTGATGTCACTTCCTCCTCTGTCGTCGTCATGGCGACCCGTGCATCAGGTTGAATGTGTCCTCCTCCCTGCGAGCGGCTGCCGTTGCCCTCCCATCCGCTCATCATAATCTCCCACTCCTCTGTCAGCTGTTGCCAAGGGCAACAGAAGGGAGCCAGACAGCCATGTTTTATATAATTGGTCCTTTTGGCAGGCGGACGCCTACAGAAGAGGTCAGAAGTTCAAACCTTTGTCAAACTGTTTGTCAACTCTGCCAATGTATGGAACAAATCATGGCTCCTGAACAGGGCTAATGGAGAACGAGCAGCTTATAACCACCTCATCTTCACGCTTGAGAACAGCTTCATAATGAAAATCAACGCTGGGAAGCTACACAAAGCACCTCCCTTAATCAAACACCCAATCCGCTGTCAAATCTACCTCTTCCATAGCCTAGGGTTAGGAATTATGCTCAGCTTTCATAGCTATTTCTGGGGAATGGAAGTATTACCATGATATATTTCAGGCCCAGTCTTAAGGCAAGAGATTTAGGCAACAGTTTTCTCCTAAAAAAAAAAAATATATATTTTAATGTATTAATAGCAAGTTGCCCTTTATTTCCATTTACTAAGTAAAGAGAAATTCCAGCCATATCACTGAATAATAAAATCTCAGCTCTCAAGTACCTCAGGCCGGAACAAGTCTACACAACCCTCTATATGGTTCCACAATTAGCATTGATATAAGGAGACAGGCTGAGCGCTTGGAAGCTCAGCGTGAGAAATGGTCTAAAGCAGGAGCGGCGGGCTGACCTCTTGAACTGCGCCAGAAGTTCTGCCTCTTGCTCTTCCTGGAAGCGAACGCCAGCTGGGCAGTCTGGGTAATCATGTGGGAAGTGGGGTGCTCCTTTGTTTTGGGAATGTTTCAGACCCATTTTCAGCCCGCCGACACGAACGCCTCTGTACGCCTGTTAAGGAGCAGACAAAGACATGAAGGAACTACGTGAAGGCAAATCAATAGTGGCTTGGAAATGTGCACATCAACTTGCCACACTTTACAGTGAGCATTGCGCATACATTGTTTACAAGACACGAATACAACACGAAGCATATGTTGTAATACCAGTGGGACCCAGAAGGCCATGCCCCAGCCCTTGGGGATCAGCAGGTCCCATCCAGCTCCCCAGGAACTCATCTCCTGCCCCGCCTGTTTGCCCGGCTGGTGGACCAATAGAAGGGGCACCCTGCCCTGCAGGGGGGTGTGGCTCAGCCTGGTGCCTGGCACTAACAGCTCGCTCTTCATACGGTTCAGCTCCTGCTCACAAGCATGGAAGACGTGTATGCTTTCTGACAAGTGCACAGTCAAAATAAAGGCAGGGTCTGTCATTCTACTTCATAAACTCCCTCAGAAGCTCCGCTCCACACATTCAAACGCATTGCGAAGCCTAGGCCGTTGTTGTGAGCGGTGTTCGCCACTTTGTGTTCCTTTTAACGGAGCCAGAAGATAGTCAAATGTGCTGAGACATTTGGTGAATTTGACAAAAAGAACATTAGCTTACATTAAGCTGACAATATAAAACACATTAGCTGACTGAACTACATTAGCTGACTATTAGCTTACATTAGCTGACTATATGAACTACACTGTGCATACAGCAATAATATAACACCAGGGTGAGACCAAAATAGCAGCTACATTGATATGCTTTGAATTCGACTGCTGTTGAAGACTAGTTACCCGTTCTGATATTTTGTTGTGCGTGACGTTGTCGCGGACGGACTGGTCCCACAGGGAACTCTGACAGCAGTGCTCTGGTACCCCACGCAACATCAGCTCCTTCCGCTTGTCCTCATCTACACCTGGGGTGGAATAGACATGGCACTCATGGCACGCAACTGTATGTATCCTCAGTGTGGGACAGTCACTGGAGGAAGAGGGATGCTGCCTATTGCTACATGCTTGTTTGGAAGTCGCTTTTGATTACAGCGATGTGCCAAATGACTAAGTGTATTACACTATCTTTGTTCGTGTTAAGATGCCTACACTACACTAAACAAACGAGGTTTTAAAATATGTTGTAAAAACGGGTTTGCCTGTTTGCTCTCCTTTCCATCCCGTCTTGAATCAGCAATGTGTTGCTTGTCTCTGCGGGTGCTGTGTGAGTACAGGGTCCCACCAGGATTTGAACCTGAGACATCTGCATGGCCAGGCAGAGGCTCCCCAGGAGCACAGAACCAGATGCGCACTCACTGAAACAGCGGCCCACGACTGCAACCCACATGCTGATTCAACACTGAGCAACATTTCCGCTACCTACCGTCTTATCCCTCCATGTCGTCACATTAGTTTTGATGTAATTTTAGAGCCGCATGGATCGTTACTAACGGACATTATCTTATAAAGGACACGGAGACTATGCTGATATGGCCTTGTACAAGCAAGTGGACTACATTCTTATTCATAGTTGTTCATAAAATAGAGGTCATTTCTTTGAACTTCGTATCTGCCAGGTCAGATTTTACCTTGTGCCTGTTCTATGTTGGGCACCGCTTTGCCCCTTTTCTTTGGCAAGGTCAGCCGGGGGTCATCTACTGTCAGACCCAGCACAGTGCCTGCAGGGACCTCTCCGCTTGAGTATACGCCTTACAGGAAAGACAAATGGTTCATTAGATGCACACACCCGAGCCATACTTTAGCCCATAACATGAGTAATAGGTTCAAGTAAAAAGTATTGTGAAAAGGCAGACATTAATAATAAATAAGCAAGCGACCTTTTAGTATTTGAAAAATGTCTGCTTGTTGTCGATGCAGGGCCATCTTGTCCTTATTTTTGCAGTGTTCAGGCCACCAGAGGAAAGATGGCTGGGATTTGCTCACCTCCTAAGGTCACACAAGACAGTTCCACAATCATGACAAATAAATACTTATGACATTTTTAGAGTTCAGCAGAGTAAAGATAATCTTTGTGGAGTTAACTTCACCTACTTCTACAGTTACTGTGTTGGTCTCTATATTTAGTGACAGAACATTAATTAGCCCCCGGAAGCCTGTGTAAGCAGTCACTATTTTGTGTGTGTCAATCATAGTTAGTACACATTCAAAAGCCCTTTCGATACCCCTGTTGATAATGTTTCTTACATCACAATCTGTAGAAGCTTCCAGAGTTTCTGTCAACACAGAATGGGACTGTGGTCCAATCAGCCGGTAGCGCACAATCTCCATTGTAAGGTCACTGTAACAGAACCACAATCTCCACTGTAACGTCACTAACGGAACCACAATCTCCATCATAATG